>PVKV010043517.1:0-10067 GCA_004027835.1 Alouatta palliata | reverse complement strand
ATTTAGGGTTCATGCTAATCAAGGATAATCTTATCTCAACATCCTTAACCTCCACAAAGACTCTATTCTAAATGAGGTCACATGCCCAAATAAGGATCATTTATAGATTGTGGGTGGACATATCTTTTGGGCGACCATCAATCAAACCCACTGATTCATTTTCTATTATTTTGCTTGTTATCCACATTGTAGAAATAGCTGATTCCGCCCCTTTTAAAATAATTTTCATGTAAATAAAAAATAATCTGTGACTCAGCACAGTGAGATTTTACACTCTTCTTATATTTTCGTCTCCTCTTACTTTGTTTGGCTTCGGTAGTTTGCGTAAATTCTATGCATCTTTCACCTGACAATAGGATTGTTCTAAATTCACTGAAAGCTTAATTTCATTTTATTCTTAAAATTTTCAAATACCACATTCCATTTGAAAGAAAACAGGAAATAGCCATCTATTTATTTACTTTCAATTAATTATTTTCATTATATGTTCTCCCAGAATACAATAATCCATCTATTTCACTAACTTATGAAAATATTTCAATACTGGGAGGCATTGTTAAAGTAAAATGTCCAGGCTTTAGCCAGAGATTGTTCTGCCAAGAATTCATAGCTCATGCTTTAATACTTTCAACCTACTTGATTTAAACAAGGCACTCAATCTTTCTTAGTCCATGTTTTCTCACCTGTAAAATGAAGACACTAATACCTCCTATGCCTGTTTGTAATAAGGACTGGACATAATATAAGTAAACCATCCAGTGCAACGCCTAGCACAGAGTATTTACTTTGTAAATACATTGATATTTATTACTTATTACTGACTTTTGCTATAAAGCAAAATATAAAAGGGAATTTTAATTGGTAGCTCATTCATTTAATTCACTTAAATGCTGAACTGACTGGTGTCTGGTGTAAAGCAGGTTTGGAAGGTATGGTGTAACTTCAGATTCCAAGGTTCAGAGTTGTGTTCTAACAATTTCCTTAGTCAATCTGTTGCCCCATCCTCTGCCTTTTATCTGTTAGGCAGGTCTCCACACTCTCCCTGAAAACATGATTCTCTTTGCCTTCAGTCTTGTTCATGATGTTTGACTACTTGGAAATAGTCTCCTTTCTTCTCCGCTATCCACACCTGCCCATTGTTTATGGCCCAAGAGAGGTCATTTATTTCATTTGAGGGCTCTTCTCATACTTATGATCAAATGTATGCTCCACTTTGGAATTCTGAAGTGCTTATAGTTTGCACTTATTTTGACATTTGAGGTATACCACCTTGCCAAGATGTAGGATTGGTGTTGAAAATTATTTAATGTATCATAAGGCCAAAAATTCTAATTAAGTATCTTAATGTTTATGGGTTGCATTCTAAACTTCATTAAGTTGTCCTTGCAGGTTCAAGTCTTCAGAATGTTTGTTTTCTTTAAATAAATTAAACTTCAAGCTCCCACCATCCAGACGAATGGGAAATTCAACTCTGGCAATTACTGAGGCTTCCTCTCTCATGTTCATTCATCTATCCAGAGATTTGATATGGAGATTTTTAGATGGAAGGCAAATATTTGTGACTATCAGTCCTTGACCCATCCTAGTTACACCTGGAAAACCATTAACCATGCCCGTATAGCTTTGAAATCCACAAGTTCCCATGTCAAGTAGGACAGGGGTCTTTTCTATGATTGGGAGCTCCAGTCACTAGAGTTCAATGTAGCTCTTTCCTAGATTCCAGTAACCACTCTGATTTGTAAGAATGTAAATCTTGAATCCTAAAACCTCACGGATCTCAGAAACCACCACCTTTTCCTTTAGTTTGGAAAAAAACTTTCTCAGTCTATTTCCACTCTCTCTCTTTAAAGATGTCTGCCCCTCCCTTCCCTACATATTCAGTAAAATTTATTCATTGACTTAGATTCACAAATGGCAGAAAAACAAGCTATCTTCAGTAATCTGCTTTCATCCTACCTTCCTACCCTAGATAAGCCACACTACTTAATTGTAAACATGCCCTGGGAGATCATGTAATTTAATGTTTAAGTAATTTTTTCTTTCCACCTGTAAGCACGTAAGAATAGAGACTGTCTGGATTTTTCTTAAAGTCTTAGCCAGGCGAGGTCCAGTGGTTCATGCCTATAATCCCAGCACTTTGGGAGGCCAAGGCAGGTGGATCACAAGGTCAAAAGATCGAGACCATCCTGGCCAGCATGGTGAAACCCCATCTCAGCTAAAAATACAAAAATTAGCTGGGTGTAATGGCTCGCACCAGTAACCCCAGCTACTTGGGAGGCTGAGGCAGGAGAATAGCTTCAACCCAGGAGGTGGAGGGTGCAGTAAGCCGAGATCGTGCCACTGCACTCCAGCCTGGCAACAAAGTGAGACTCAGTCCAAAAAAAAAAAAAAAACAAAACTTGTGAAGTATATCTATCCATGATCAGTGCGTGTGACAGCCTGAGGAACCTACTGAAAAGTAAATTATTTAGACAAAAGAAAGAATTTGAAACCAGGGTTGGCTGTAAGGGGGTATGACCCTAATCATATGAAAGAATATGAATGGGAGTGAGTTACACTCATAGTATTTGTCACTCTCACATGTTAAGATGTGTCCTCTAATTTGGTGCCCAGATCTGAGAATTAGAATGAGAAGCGCCTGAAAGTGAAAACTGAAAGACGACTACTTCACCTGTAAGATACTACAAGCACATGGGAATACTACTTTAGGACTCATTTAGTGTCGCTGAGTGAGAACATGAGTTTAGAATACTGAAGGCTTTGAATAACAAAGCATGACTTTGGCCCATGGAGATTTTGGCACAATGGTATGAAAACATGCCTTTGACATGGGAGCATCTTCACTAAGCACACCATGGTAACACCTCCTGCAGCCAAGACCTTGTGGACACATGGGAACCTGGTAACCCATATGGTGTTGGGTAACCTCCCAGAGCTCTGTTACAATGGGAATATGTGCCAATGACAGAGAGGTAACTATGGTAACTTGAGTAATAATCAGCCCACATTCATCCTCACTGAATACTATTCATTACCAGAACCCATGGAAAATCACATTCATAGAGCCTGCAAAACATGAGGAAGTCTGAGAAACAGAAATATTTAAACAGAATCAGAAAAGAGGAAGACAATATTTTACACAAGGTAGTTTGAAAGATTGTTTGGTAAAACATATGTACTCATTCTCTTGACTTTCAAAATTGTGTGTGTATTCAGGGGTTGGTGGGTGGGTAACACTTGGAAAGGGGCTAGAATTTCAAACATATTTGCTTTCTTCAGGTTACAACAGAAGAAATATTCTAACAATGATCTTTGCCTTGGAGTCCCTGGAGTCAATGCTATGAGAACAGTGGTTACATTTCTATTTCTCTTTGCACTAACATTTATTCAGAGGTCAATAAATATTTGTTTTGATAAACTGTACAACTTCTTCAATTATTTTGACTGTTAAAGAAGTTAGTTGCTTCCGGACTGAGAACCGCCGTGAAAAAAAAGGAAAAAGAAAAAAAAAAAAAAGAAGTTAGCTGCTTAACCCTAGATGTTTTCTAGGACTACATCAAGAAGTAAACACAGTTACTCAAGACCAGGAGATAGAACATTCTTGACAGGCATACTGTCACCGTATCTTTAGCTGCAAACTATGAAACTGACCCCTTTAGTATTTCCTAGATATCTGCTGTTTCCTGAAACATATCCTATCACATTCCTGTCCCTCAATCAAGATACTTACTGGATGGAGATGGCCTACCACTTTAAATAACGTTAGTATCATCATCTTAAATATCTACGGCATTTAATACATATAAAAAACTGAGTAGTCCTATAATTTGTTTTTAAGTTGCTTTTACTTAGCATACATCAAATTAACTTCCTATAGTACCTATTTCTCAAGAGACATGTATTGACACCTCCTAGCAAATATTGTTCTATATATCTGTAAGTAGGTATATAGAGAGATATATTACAAATGCATGTATTCCTAACTTGGTAAACAGCATTGGCAATTTGGACCATTAAATCTCTACTGAAGATAAGTCATTGGCAATATAGTTACGGAATACATAATTTGTACATACATTATATAAATTATTATATAGACACAATGCATAAAATATAAAAATATATGTATTTAAGATACAGATATTTAAAATATGCATCCATATAGTTAAGCTGTAATACACAAGATTTTTGACACGTGAGATATCAATGCATCCAAATAGTTTTCAGTAAAATAGAGACTATTCTTAAGGCCAGTAAAAAGCAATAAGCATGATAGCAATTGTTTACAATGACCAAGAAACAGGTGCAATTTCATTGCCTGTGGGTATCAGGAAGAACTTTATGGAAAAGGCTGTTTCCATGACATAGTTATTGGCATAAACAAGTGGCTAACATTTAAGTAAGCATGTTCTGAGTAGGAGAAAACTAGAGTTAAGAGACAATATACATTAAACAGTCACTTGCTAAGGCAAACATTGTTTCAGACCATTCCATGTGAAGCTTTGGGCTCTGTGGGCATTTTTGGTTATAAAGTAGAGGAGACTAGTCAGCATTTATGTATTTTAAAACTGTACAATATTATCTCTTCATACCACTTTTATTTCTTCTAATTACATTATTAAGGGAACAAGATAATAACAGCATGATTGAGTCTTCAATATACACGATCACATGCTCAGTCTACTAATTTGGTTACCTTTTGCATAACAGGTAACACTAGGGTCCTAATGCTTAGGAAATCACAAATTGAACGTTAAAAAGAGCCCTGTTCATAAAGAAAACAAATATGAAACAGAAACACAGCGACAGCACTCTATAGATTTAATACATTTGGGGTCTAAGAGCTACATTTTCAGAAATGGTATCTTTCTCTTTGTTATAAGCATAAGACACACAGATTCTAAGAACGAGCCAGTCTCTCCTTTGGTAATAGTATGAGTCTCTCTGCCCTGACCAACTTAAGGTAGTTTCTGATACACAGTATTTTCTCATCAAAAATGTGTTGACTAAATAAATATACACATACACACACACACACATACACACACCCCACACATACCACTTTGAACTAAATGGGTATGTCTATACAGAGTGCAGCAAAATAAAAATCTAGTCATTTCCTTCACTAATTGGACAAATGGACACAATTAAAATCAAATCAGGTCATTTCAGCTTGAATATCTAACTAGTAACCTAAAGTATGTAGTTCAAAGCCAGTGTGGCCCTAGAAAATATCTCTGTGGGACAATTTCTGTTTCTTTGCGCTGGCTCCTCAAGTCTTACCCATAAATAATGGGTAAGCTGTAGAGCATTTGGGTAACAAATAATCCCAAACGCTCTACAGTTTTCTAGGTTGCCAAAGGCAAACTTTCAGAGCAAACTTGCACCTACTCTGCTATCCCTCGTATCATATGAGTTTCTCAAAGTAGTCCCTGTAACTGATCCGAAATGCTGAGCATCCCCTAGGGGAAGATGTACCTCTGCAGTGCACCTATGAATGCAGCAACATTGCCCAGCACCGAAATTCCAGTAACAAACCATTGGAAGTCCAATCAGGAAAAGATCTGGCATCCGAACTTCTTACTTTACAGATGAGAAATCTAAGCCTAACCACATAAATGCAGTTGACCAAGGTCAACCCAAATCATAGCACACCAATATTAGCCTAGACCTAAAAGTGTTGAGAAAATTGTGGCGATGACTACAACTGATCATCATTTTATTCTCAACTTAATACATAAATGAGAAGATGGCAAAGCAGCAGGTCAGCTTAAAAAAATAAAGACAATTTGGAACTCATTGGTTGAGCCATGTAACATTTTTGTGTGGTATAAATCATGTTCAAAGCCACCATAAAACTAGAGTATAGACACATTTTAAGTATCTAGACATCACGGATTAACTTCTAAGCATTTTTTTCCTAGCTAGCAAACAGACACAAATAATCAGATACACTGAGCTAGCTAACTAATTCACTAACAGAATATTTACTCAAAAGCTAGAACTACATAGAAAAAGCCTGCAATTAACCTTTGAAAACAAAAGAAAATGTTGCCTAGAAGGTTTTCAGATCTTAATTATTGATACACGCTTAAGGGTAAATCTAAACCATGACCTTAAACATTCTTTATCTTTATATATCACATCTTATTTGAGAAGTAAGGCAATTCTAGTTCCTAAGCTGTCTTCAAATACAATTAAAAAAAAAAAAACCACGTCCTATAGCTCAGTTGATGAAACTCTGCTATTACAATTAATTTTATTGCTTCATAAATTCAAGAAATAAATTTTTTCAGTTTCTATGTCATATGTAGAAGATATATTTTTAATAAATATAATAAAACACTTTTCCTTCGCAGTAAATTAAAGTGAAAATTTCTGTATAAAAAATTATTAAATGCTATGTCTAATTAAGGGAAACTATATACAAGGCTGGAAGTAGTCTGGTAGAGAAGAAATTATAACAATCTAAGTGGCAAATACGTGCTGTCTTGCTAAACATCATTGATCATGGCTGCCTCTGAGTTTTTACAGTGCCATGCTGCTACTGCATGTTTTGTGTGTGTGCTTACTAATAAGGAAAGGAAAGAAAGCATCTTTTATTGACCATATACTATGTGTTTGGGATACAGCAGGCACTTAATAAATATTCTTGAATGAAGAAAAGTCTGGCACTGTGACACACAATTAACATGTGCCTTATCATTTAATTTTCTTTTTATTTTTAACAACTATTTAAGACTTTTACTAACAGATGCTTGCAGTTTGTTGACTTTTTTGAAAAAAATCAAGTTGTAAACTTTTACTACAAATTAAAAATGAAGTTCTTAAAAAATTTCAACTTGACCAGATATGAAACAATTTAAAAACCTTTAAAGACATATTGAGAAAAACCAGGCTTTTTTAAAAAACACATTTGTTATCACCAAAAAGAGATATCTTTAGGTAAAAATAATAAAAACTCCATGGTGTATAGATAATGCAGATAGTTCTATTTATCTGGTCAACGGGCAAAAAGCAAGCACTTAAGGTCTTCAGCTCCAATCTTTTGGTCATTTCTTATTGCTGGAATTTCTTATTTCTTCTTGCTGGATGACTAAACCAGATGATGGTAGAGATGATAAGCCGGCATTTACTCAGCCCACCCTGCTCAGCCTCGGGAGCAGACGGATTCTCAGCTGGTGGATCGGCTGCTCTTGTCTCTATGCCATCTTGTGGTTTAGGGTTTTCTGGGCGTCTGCATCGGTAACTGAAGCTGCAGCGGTACCGACGTTGAGGTGGCTGCTGACCTTGGGTCTCACCTCCTTGATTTTCTTTATCCTCTTCATTGCCGTCCTCTCTATGCTGTCTTTGGCGAGGAGGGTCCCTGAGGAATCGTGGTCTATATCCCCGATAAATACTCTGCCTCACTGGTCTACCTTGTTCTCCTGCACCCTGGCTGTCAGCACCCTCCATCAGTCCTCCCTGCACAGGTGGGTTGGAATATTGCAGTCAATGCCCATAGGGTCTCCGCATGTAGTGAGGTGGGAACCTTCGCCTGCGGTAGGGCCGCGTTGCTGGGCCTGGCCTTCGGGGGCACTCTCTGATCCCTCATTCTTTTCCCCACTCTCACTATAATGCTAATTTTGCTGGTAATTGTGTGGAGGACCCCTACAATGTGGACAGTGTCTATAACGGTTACGGTTTGCTGCATATTTGCTGCCTTGAACTGGACCACCACCAGGACCTGTAACATTTGCTGCCTTGGCACCCTTTTCTCCTTCAACAACATCAAACTCCACAGTCTCTCCATCTCCTACACTGCGAAGGTACTTCCTGGGGTTATTCTTCTTTATGGCAGTGTGGTGTACAAATACATCTTCCTCGGTGTCATTCCTGTTGATGAATCCATATCCGTTCCTTACATTCAACCATTTTACTGTTCCCAAAACCTTCGTTGCGATGACTTTCTTGTCCCCACCGGCAGGCGCCTCCGATGTGAGGCCGCCTGGGCCACCGCTCCCTGTGCCCTGAGCTGCTGCCGGTAGTGCCAGGCTTGGTGTCGGTGGTGCTGAGGGCGGGAGTGGCGAGCGGCTGCTGGGTCTTGGCCTGGCTGCTCATGGTTGTGGTGATGGTGACTGCGGCAGCTATAGCTCCTCCCGGGATGTGATGGTGACTGGGAGGCGGTGGGGCTGCTCAGGGCTCTCTGGGGTCAGCTCTCTGCTCTCACTACCGATCGAACTCCATTTAATTTTCTTTTTATATAAAGTATATTGGGATGCTCTGAAGTTAAGTAATTTGTTCAATATTGCCCTACAGGATAAATCCACAATTTAAGCCTGGGCCTACCATTTTGTAATCACTAAAAAGATTTTTACCCTAAAAATTCCATCTGCATTAAATATGGATGCAAATGCTCATCTTAAATTGTCCAACAGTTCACCCACAGGCTCAAAATAAAAGGATGGACAAAGATCTACCATGCAAACAGAAAACAAAACAAAATAGCAGGAGTCACTATCCTCAAACAAGATAAAGCAGACTCTAAACCAACAATAGTTAGGAAGTACAAATAAGGGCATTACATAATGATAAATAATTCTATCAAGAAGACTTAACTCCTTTTAACATAAACGCACCCAATATTGACGCACCCAAATTGATAAAACAAGTTCTTCTTGACCTACAAAAAGACTTAGTCACACAATAATAGTGGGGGACTTCAACCCCCCACTGACAGTGTTAGACAGGTTATTGAGGAAGAAAACTAACAAAGAAATTCTGCACTTTAACTAAATGCCTGACCCACTGGATGGACCTAATAGACATCTACAGAATACTCCACACACAAGAACCACAGACTATGCATTCTTCTTATCCACACACGGAACATACTCTAAGATTAACCACGTTTGGTCATAAAGCAAGTCCCAATAAGCCTGATAAAACTTAAACCATACCAAGCACACTCTCAGACCATAGTGCAATAAAAACAGAAATCAATACCAAGATCTCTCAAAACTACACAAAAATCGGGAAAAAATGGAAATTAACTTACTCTCGAATAACTCTTGGTTGAACAGTAAAATTAAGGCAAGAATCAAAAATGTATTTGAAATTAATGAAAACAGAGACACAACTTACCAAAATCTCTGGGACGCAGCTAAAGCAGAGTTACGAAAGTTAACTGTGCTGAACACTTGTCTTCAAGAAGTTAGAACGATCTCAAATTAATTATCTAAAACTGCAATAATCTAAAGAACAAATCAACCTCAAAGCCAGCTGAAGAAAATAAATAACTAAAATCTGAAAATAAAATTGAACAAAATTGAGACAAAAAAAGTCCATACAAAAGAGCAAAGAAACTAAGAATTGGTTCTGTGAAAGAATAAACAAGACTGATAAGGCAAGCCTCCGCTGTGACGCGACGCACGCCGGCGCTGAGACAAGTTGCTCGCCGCTGTGCGTAGCGCGCACCGCCGCTGTGCGTAGCGCGCACCGCCCCTGTGACGTGACGCACGCCGCCGCTCTGAAGTGACCCGTGACGCACGCCGCCGCTGTGACGTGACTCGTGATGCACGCCGCCGCTGACTGACGCACGCCACCGCTGTGACGTTACCCGTGACGCACGCCGCCGCTGTGACGTGAGGCGTGGCGCACGCCGCCGCTGTGACGTGACGCGTGGCGCACGCCGCCGCTGTGACGTGAGGCGTGGCGCACGCCGCCGCTGTGACGTGAGGCGTGGCGCACGCCGCCGCTGTGACGTGAGGCGTGGCGCACGCCGCCGCTGTGACGTGACGCGTGGCGCACGCCGCCGCTGTGACGTGACGCGTGGCGCACGCCGCCGCTGTGACGTGACGCGTGGCGCACGCCGCCGCTGTGACGTGAGGCGTGGCGCACGCCGCCGCTGTGACGTGACGCGTGGCGCACGCCGCCGCTGTGACGTGACGCGTGGCGCACGCCGCCGCTGTGACGTGACGCGTGGCGCACGCCGCCGCTGTGACGTGACGCGTGGCGCACGCCGCCGCTGTGACGTGACGCGTGGCGCACGCCGCCGCTGTGACGTGACGCGTGGCGCACGCCGCCGC
>PVKV010043516.1:0-10008 GCA_004027835.1 Alouatta palliata | reverse complement strand
GTGGGCTGCCTCTGTCAGTCTCCTCTTGCTCTCTAGGGTCCTGACCCGGCCTGTGTCTGTCTCTACTTCCTCTGCATTTCGGAGATTCCCCGTTGCTTCTGGCTGTGCCTCTGTGGCTTACTGCCCCTTGAAGCCATCTGAGGTGTGAGGTTCTCCTGGAAGATGGGAGTTACTCTGTGCTTTTAGAGCCTTCAGAAAAGAGAGTGCTGGCCTTGGCTTCCTTGACATGGGACTACAGGGTTATGACAGTCACTATATTTCAGCTCTGTGTGTTGAAAAATACAAGAGTCTCTGGAGGATCAGAAGGAACTTCATGGGCTCCCACTGCAGGGAAGAACTGGCTTTGCCCCCAAACCCAAGGAGTTAGACGTGACCACTTGCTGGGGAGGGTGACAGTGACCCCTCCTCCCTCTTTAAGCACTAAGACATGTTAAACCCCTTTGCTGAGCTCCTCCTCACAGTCCCTCTGTTCCTTTAGTTTTCTTCCTCTCCTGTGGTTTGATTAACAACCCCATCACCCCATGAAGCTCCCAGGGCGCCAACAGACCAGATGGTCCAGCCACACGCACCTGTGATCACAATCTCCAGGGGGTCACTGGGAGCCGAGCACTCATAGCGGGAGTGACTGAAAGAACCACAGCATCTGTAGGTTCCTGCATGGGCAGGCGTTACAGGACCCATGCGAAAGACAGCCTCGACGTAGTGAATCCCAGCCTCCATCCCCTCGTCAAGCTCCTGGGAATGCTGTGTGTGCCCCTCTTTGTACAAGATAAATTCATCGAATGCCAGCTCCGAGTGGCAGCGCACGGTCACCCTGGCTCCCGCAGCCACCAGGGAGCTTGAGTGTGCTGAGATGGAGGGTTTTGTGAACACACCTGGGAGCAAAGACAGAGGAAGTCACATGGGTCTCCTTCCTCACGCCTCACCTGGACCTCAGGGTGAAGCTCTCCCTCTTCACCCCCAAAGCCCGTCCTCGTCCTTCCTGTCTGTGTGTGTGTGTGTGTGTGTGTGTGTGTGTGTTCTCTCTGCACGGCTCCCCATGCTCTGCCTTGAAGCCATGTGAGATGTGCGGTGCTCATGGAAAACAGGAATTGCTCTGTGCTTTGAGAACCTTCAGAAAACACAGTGCTGGCCTTAGGATCCCTGACATGGGACTATGAGATTATGAGCCTCGCTATTTTTCAACTCTGTGTGTTGAAAAATACAAGAATCTCCAGAGGATCAGAAACAACCTCCCAGGCTCCCACTGCTGGAAACAACTGGTTTTGCCCCAAAACCCAAGAGGTTATACATGACTACTTGGAGGGGAAGGTGGAGTGACACTGTTTCCTATTTAGGCAGGACACGGGAGATACCTTCGCTGAGCAACTCCTCACAGCCTCCAGCCTCCATCCAGATCCTCCAGGGGCTTTTGTAGCCTGGATCTCCCTGCCTCACCCCGACCTGCTTTCCTCCCTTCTCTTGCTTGAAAAACTCAACCTCTTTTCTGTTCCTCCTGAGCTCACTGAATGTGAGACTCACTCCACAGTCTCCCTTCCCTGCTTTATAGGATGGGCAGCGGCAACTCTACAGGATGAGTCTGAACTTTCTGTGGGACATTCTGCACATCCATCAGAGAGAAGGGATGAATGTCAGGAGACTGAGAAGGGGAGGAGGGAGGAATGGGTGCCTTTCCCAGTCATGTCCCACTGAGCCACCGGACACATCTCCCGAGGGAACTGTGACTTCCCCAAGGCTCTGGCTCCCTTCAAGGCAGGGAAACTACTTCCCTGGGGAAACGTTGGAGCTGGGGTCAGGGGACATCGCTCCTCCCTGGATCCGCCCTGCTGCCGTTGGTACCAGCACCCTGCACCTGCTACCTCCCGGGGAGATTGTCCTGCTGCTCGGCTTCCTCCCTCCTCCTCCACCAGGGAAGCTGATTCCTCACATGAAATGTCCTGTCTTTAAATTCTCAGGATGGCTTCTGTGTCCACAGTGAGTGCATGACCAGGAACCCCACAATGACTCTGGCTTCACTGGGTGTGGACTATGGGAAGGACTAATTTCATTAGGGTATACTTAGGCTTTACTTTTTCTTCACAGTAGCCACAACAGTTTTAAGTTCTGACGGATCCTCATCGTTAACAGGAATGAGCTCCTTCCTCAGCACTAACATGAAGGAGGCAGCAGCTTGAGTCCTGCCCATTCTCATCTTCAGTCGGTGGAGGGAAGTCAACACGCCCCACCAAACCTCCAGTTTCTTCTGCCCATTGGACAATTTCTTCTGCAGTTTTGCCGTCTTGGAGGAAGGCAAAATCCACACACAGAATAGCCTCTCCCACTGGAAGCTCCGCGAGCTATGGTCACCATGCTGTATATTAGATCTCTAGAACATTGTCATCCTGCAACTCTGGGAAGGACACCTAGTGGACACAGGATGGGCTGGACTTCTCCTACCTGTGACCACGAGCATCAGGGAGTTGCTGTGAGCTGACCACTGTGAGGTGTGGCTGTAAGATCCAGAACATCTGTAGGTCCCTGCATGTCCTGTGGTCACGGGGCTGATGGTGAAGTCATTGGAGCGGCCAGTGTACAACTCACGGTCCTGGGTCCCAGATGTTTTGTATATTGTGAATGTGACAAACCGAGCGTGAGAATCACAGGAGAGCGTCACACGTCCTCCCAGGGGAACCACAGGGCTCGGCCGGGCTGACAGGGAGAGCTTGTCGGGAGCACCTGGAAGAGGAGGAGGCGCAGCCTAGAGAGGGAAATGTGGAGCCCCCTGCACTGTCCTTGGGGCTTTTCCTCCTTCACATTGTTCTGCTTTGCCCTGTAACATGAAGCCTCTGATGCCCTGGGTACCTGGTGGTGGGACAGGGACACAGCCCACCCCAGCGTGGACACGGAAGGTCTTCCCAGAACAGCGTTCTCCTGGGCATGAGGATACAACATTGTGCCAAGTTGCTCCTAACTTTTATCTACAACAACAGACATTTGTGCGTGGAGGAGAAGGAGGAAACCTACCAGACTCAAGCAGTACAAAAACATATCAACTCATTTAAACAATTCCCAACACGAGTGCTCGGCCCCGGGTCCCTGCCTCCCGACAGAGCGTGCCCCAACCCACCCCAGACACCCGGATTCTCAACATCACAGCGTCCTTCAGGAGACTGGATGAGCCCCAGGGGCTGCCTACGGAGGGTTTCCAGAACGCGATGGAGCCTGGGGTCTCCCCAGGACCTTCCTGTGTTCCCGGGGCTCACGGCAAAGCCCTCCCCACATCTTCTGTGTCGGCCTGACTTCGTGTCCACCCTCCCTGCCTGCAGAACTCTTTGCGTTTGGCCAACACGGCGTCCTAGGACTGGGATCCGACTCACCCGCGTGTGTGCAGATATTCTGGCCCAGGCACAATCCTGGGGAAAAAACAAAACACAATAACAACAACAGGCGATGGCGTGTCTGCACGTGAATCCTGCCCTCCTTGTAACGGGCTGTCAGCTCAGCCTGGATTCAGAGAGTGGATGAACCTGGCTTCGCACGCCCAGTCCCGGGCTGTGGAGAGGCCGGGTCTTCCAGAGCATTTTCCATCCCAACCCTGCCCTCCTTTCCCTTCCAGGACTCACCCAGACACAGGACGGCGATGAGTTTGGGTGCCATGGCGCCTCTTCTGTTGGGCCAGACACAGAGGTTGAGCTAGATTGGAAAATGAACAGGATGTGGCAGCCATGGTTTCGCAGTTTGAAGTGTTCAGAGGTTGCCCCCCACACAGGAAGATGACCAGCCTCACTCTAAACATAGGGGGTGACAGAAAACTTTCAGACAGTTTTCTTGGTTCCACAAAGCCCCTAGCAAAGGCCTGACCTGAACCTCAACACTGACCAACCCACTAATATCTAAATTTCAAATCTAACTTTTCTACGTGCAAAATTGTAGAACAGTGTCTTAATATCTTACTGCCCTTTTTGAGAACTATGCACGATTCGATTTCTGTTACACACATTTTCCTGCCAGTGAAAATAGATGTATTGTCGGTGTTGCAAAATGATTGCACCATAAAACTGGAATATTCTGTTATGTTCAAAGTTGCAAATTAATTACTTGCAAACTGGGGACTATTTTCAAGTTCTTAAAGTTTTCTTCCTTGCTTCCCTAAGTTAACAACAACAAAAATTGATTTTTTGTTATTAGCACAGAACCAAGCATGCAAATCCTGGTTCTTGATGTTTTCTCTGAAATCCTTCCTTGACTTGTGGTTCAAGACACAGATCTCTATATTTCTCTTCCAGAAAACTCAACTCTTTCTCTCTTTATTTATGTATTTACATACGTATAGAAAATATGAATGACACAAACATATGTGCATATAATGCTGACGGTTCTCCCCAAAAGCCAACTCATGTCGCTAAAAAATTAGTAGGCTTACAGCAAGAAAAAGAGCCCTGTGAAATCACCACTGAAAAACACGGAACATTTTCACAGGAATAGGATCAACTTACGCTTTGTCTCTCACCTGTCCCAGAACTTCTCAAACCACACACACACAGTTTTGAACCTTTTCTGTGTCGTCTTCCATATCATAGCTATCATCTGGCAATATTTGTGTGTGTGTGTGTATGTATATTTTTACATTTTAAATACAGAACAAAGGACAGTTTGTGTTTCTGATTGTAAAATGATACTGCTATGCTCGTAGCGCTCTGCATACCTCTTGTTTAAATTTACCGACGGACAGACTGCAGTCTACGGCTTGCATATTCCTCAATGTCTTTGTCTCTTTCTGGCTTCCATGATGTATGTTTTCACCAGGCATTTTGTTTTTTGGACAAAAGTTGCCCTGAACATTCTTGCCTGTGTGTCCTGGATGGTATGAGTGGGTTTCCCTGAGTTCACACCCCAGGGTGGAACTGCAGGACACGGGGAATGTCAAGGTAAAAATAAACTAGATGAGAACACATTTTTTTTTCCAAAGTGATGACCCCGTAACTCCCAGCAATGGTTGTCAGATTCTGTTGTGTTTTCCACTTACAGAAAGTAACTGATTACATATGACGGAGGACGGATTTGATGTTAACATTTAATTAACTATATTCTACAATAGAAAAATATATTAAATAAATGCTGTGATACACATGTCTGTACCTGTAAGCAAATGTATCACCCATGAGAAAGATTTTTTACAAATCAGTGATGCCAAATACTAAACATTGCTCTATGATTCATAAAAGGTGTTATAATTTATTGACTTGGAAGTGAGATTTGTAAAGTTCAGGACTTCAGTAGAGGACAGTCACCCTTCAAGCAAAACATGAGGCAAATACACACTTGAAAATATAAAGCACGCTTTGGCTAAAGATGAGGAGAACGTGTTGATCCGACATTGCTTGAATACACCTGATGGTGTTTGTGGGTTTCTTGCCAGGAAGGCGGCTTGCCAGTGTTTGCACGTTGGAATGAGGCCAACAACTTTGTGAAGTCACTGGTTTTAATCCAATGCAATTTTTATTTAATATAAATTAAAGAGCTAAGAAGTAAGCGTACACTGGGATGTGACAAGACGCAGTGTAATGCCACATAAATTACATGATTTGTGTTAATAGCACAAAATCAATTTTTGTTGTTCTTATTGAAGCACGGAGGAAAATTTTAAGAACTTGAAAACCGTTTTCAATTTGCAAAAATTGGAACGTAACAGAATAAACATTTCCGTTTTATTGTACAACCATTTTACCACGCTGATAATGCATCTATTTTCATTTGGCAGCAGAACGTTGCATAACAGAAATCAAATCACGCATAGTTCTCAGAAAAGGCGATAAGATATTAAGATACTATTCTACAACTTTGCATGTAGAAAAGTTAACTTTAAATTGAGACGCACGCCTGTAATCCCAGCACTTTGGGAGGCTGAATGGGGCGGATCACGAGGTCAAGAGATCGAGACCATCCTGGCCAACATGGTGAACCCCCGTCTCTACTAAAAAAAAATACAAAAATTAGCCGGACGTGGTGGCGCGCGCCTGTAGTCCCAGCTACTCCAGAGGCCGAGGCAGAAGAATCGCTTGAACCCGGGAGGCGGAGGTCGCAGTGAGCCGAGGTCGCGCCACTGCACTCCAGCCTGGCGACAGAGCAAAACTCCGTCTCGAAGGAAAAAAAAAGACATTATGAATTGTTTAGTGCGGAGATTCAAGTCAGGGCTTTGCTAGGGGCTCTGTTGAACCAAGAATACTGTCTGTGTCACCCCCATGTTTAGAGTGAGGCTGGTCATCTTCCTGTGTGGGGGGCAACCTCTGAACACTTCAAACTGCGAAACCGTGGCTGCCACATCCTGTTCATTTTCCAATCTAGCTCAACCCCTGTGTCCAGCCCAAAAGAAGAAGCGCCATGGCCCCCAAACTCATCGCCGTCCTGTGTCTGGGTGAGTCCTGGAAGGGAAAGGAGGGCAGGGTTGGGATGGAAAATGCTCTGGAAGACCCGGCCTCTCCACAACCCGGGACTGGGCGTGCGAAGCCAGGTTCATCCACTCTCTGAATCCAGGCTGAGCTGACAGCCCGTTACAAGGAGGGCAGGATTCACGTGCAGACACGCCATCGCCTGTTGTTGTTATTGTGTTTTGTTTTTTCCCCAGGATTGTGCCTGGGCCAGAATATCTGCACACACGCGGGTGAGTCGGATCCCAGTCCTAGGACGCCGTGTTGGCCAAACGCAAAGAGTTCTGCAGGCAGGGAGGGTGGACACGAAGTCAGGCCGACACAGAAGATGTGGGGAGGGCTTTGCCGTGAGCCCCGGGAACACAGGAAGGGGGTTCCTGGGGAGACCCCAGGCTCCATCGTGTTCTAGAAACCCTCCGTAGGCAGCCCCTGGGGCTCATCCAGTCTCCTGAAGGAGCCTGTGATGTTGAGAATCCGGGTGTCTGGGGTGGGTTGGGGCACGCTC
The DNA here is from genome assembly GCA_004027835.1 of Alouatta palliata. NCBI lineage: Eukaryota > Metazoa > Chordata > Mammalia > Primates > Atelidae > Alouatta > Alouatta palliata. The sequence goes on along the minus strand of PVKV010043516.1, from coordinate 3,096 downwards.
TGTCGGGAGGCAGGGACCCGGGGCCGAGCACTCGTGTTGGGAATTGTTTAAATGAGTTGATATGTTTTTGTACTGCTTGACTCTGGTAGGTTTCCTCCTTCTCCTCCACGCACAAATGTCTGTTGTTGTAGATAAAAGTTAGGAGCAACTTGGCACAATGTTGTATCCTCATGCCCAGGAGAACGCTGTTCTGGGAAGACCTTCCGTGTCCACGCTGGGGTGGGCTGTGTCCCTGTCCCACCACCAGGTACCCAGGGCATCAGAGGCTTCATGTTACAGGGCAAAGCAGAACAATGTGAAGGAGGAAAAGCCCCAAGGACAGTGCAGGGGGCTCCACACTTCCCTCTCTAGGCTGCGCCTCCTCCTCTTCCAGGTGCTCCCGACAAGCTCTCCCTGTCAGCCCGGCCGAGCCCTGTGGTTCCCCTGGGAGGACGTGTGACGCTCTCCTGTGATTCTCACGCTCGGTTTGTCACATTCACAATATACAAAACATCTGGGACCCAGGACCGTGAGTTGTACACTGGCCGCTCCAACGACTTCACCATCAGCCCCGTGACCACAGGACATGCAGGGACCTACAGATGTTCTGGATCTTACAGCCACACCTCACAGTGGTCAGCTCACAGCAACTCCCTGATGGTCATGGTCACAGGTAGGAGAAGTCCAGCCCATCCCGTGTCCACTAGGTGTCCTTCCCAGAGTTGCAGGATGACAATGTTCTAGAGATCTAATATACAGCATGGTGACCATAGCTCGCGGAGCTTCCAGTGGGAGAGGCTATTCTGTGTGTGGATTTGCCTTCCTCCAAGATGGCAAAACTGCAGAAGAAATTGTCCAATGGGCAGAAGAAACTGGAGGTTTGGTGGGGTGTGTTGACTTCCCTCCACCGACTGAAGATGAGAATGGGCAGGACTCAAGCTGCTGCCTCCTTCATGTTAGTGCTGAGGAAGGAGCTCATTCCTGTTAACGATGAGGATCCGTTAGAACTTAAAACTGTTGTGGCTACTGTGAAGAAGAAGTAAAGCCTAAGTATACCCTAATGAAATTAGTCCTTCCCATAGTCCACACCCAGTGAAGCCAGAGTCATTGTGGGGTTCCTGGTCATGCACTCACTGTGGACACAGAAGCCATCCTGAGAATTTAAAGACAGGACATTTCATGTGAGGAATCAGCTTCCCTGGTGGAGGAGGAGGGAGGAAGCCGAGCAGCAGGACAATCTCCCCGGGAGGTAGCAGGTGCAGGGTGCTGGTACCAACGGCAGCAGGGCGGATCCAGGGAGGAGCGATGTCCCCTGACCCCAGCTCCAGCGTTTCCCCAGGGAAGTAGTTTCCCTGCCTTGAAGGGAGCCAGAGCCTTGGGGAAGTCACAGTTCCCTCGGGAGATGTGTCCGGTGGCTCAGTGGGACATGACTGGGAAAGGCACCCATTCCTCCCTCCTCCCCTTCTCAGTCTCCTGACATTCATCCCTTCTCTCTGATGGATGTGCAGAATGTCCCACAGAAAGTTCAGACTCATCCTGTAGAGTTGCCGCTGCCCATCCTATAAAGCAGGGAAGGGAGACTGTGGAGTGAGTCTCACATTCAGTGAGCTCAGGAGGAACAGAGAAGAGGTTGAGTCTTTCAAGCAAGAGAAGGGAGGAAAGCAGGTCGGGGTGAGGCAGGGAGATCCAGGCTACAAAAGCCCCTGGAGGATCTGGATGGAGGCTGGAGGCTGTGAGGAGTTGCTCAGCCAAGGCGTCTCCCATATCCTTCTGCCTAAATAGGAAACAGTGTCACTCCACCTTCCCCTCCAAGTAGTCACGTATAACCTCTTGGGTTTTGGGGCAAAACCAGTTGTTTCCAGCAGTGGGAGCCTGGCAGGTTCTTTCTGATCCTCTGGAGATTCTTGTATTTTTCAACACACAGAGTTGAAAAATAGTGAGGCTCATAATCTCATAGTCCCATGTCAGGGATCCTAAGGCCAGCACTGTGTGTTCTGAAGGTTCTCAAAGCACAGAGCAATTCCTATTTTCCATGAGCACCGCACATCTCACATGGCTTCAAGGCAGAGCATGGGGAGCCGTGCAGAGAGAACACACACACACACACACACACACACACACACACACACAGACAGGAAGGACGAGGACGGGCTTTGGGGGTGAAGAGGGAGAGCTTCACCCTGAGGTCCAGGTGAGGGGTGAGGAAGGAGACCCATGTGACTTCCTCTGTCTTTGCTCCCAGGTGTGTTCACAAAACCCTCCATCTCAGCACACCCAAGCTCCCTGGTGGCTGCGGGAGCCAGGGTGACCGTGCGCTGCCACTCGGAGCTGGCATTCGATGAATTTATCTTATACAAAGAGGGGCACACACAGCATTCCCAGGAGCTTGACGAGGGGATGGAGGCTGGGATTCACTACGTCGAGGCTGTCTTTCGCATGGGTCCTGTAACGCCTGCCCATGCAGGAACCTACAGATGCTGTGGTTCTTTCAGTCACTCCCGCTATGAGTGCTCGGCTCCCAGTGACCCCCTGGAGATTGTGATCACAGGTGCGTGTGGCTGGACCATCTGGTCTGTTGGCGCCCTGGGAGCTTCATGGGGTGATGGGGTTGTTAATCAAACCACAGGAGAGGAAGAAAACTAAAGGAACAGAGGGACTGTGAGGAGGAGCTCAGCAAAGGGGTTTAACATGTCTTAGTGCTTAAAGAGGGAGGAGGGGTCACTGCCACCCTCCCCAGCAAGTGGTCACGTCTAACTCCTTGGGTTTGGGGGCAAAGCCAGTTCTTCCCTGCAGTGGGAGCCCATGAAGTTCCTTCTGATCCTCCAGAGACTCTTGTATTTTTCAACACACAGAGCTGAAATATAGTGACTGTCATAACCCTGTAGTCCCATGTCAAGGAAGCCAAGGCCAGCACTCTCTTTTCTGAAGGCTCTAAAAGCACAGAGTAACTCCCATCTTCCAGGAGAACCTCACACCTCAGATGGCTTCAAGGGGCAGTAAGCCACAGAGGCACAGCCAGAAGCAACGGGGAATCTCCGAAATGCAGAGGAAGTAGAGACAGACACAGGCCGGGTCAGGACCCTAGAGAGCAAGAGGAGACTGACAGAGGCAGCCCAC
>PVKV010043515.1:0-10010 GCA_004027835.1 Alouatta palliata | reverse complement strand
GCCGGCCAAACCAGGTGCGCTGGCGACCCGTGGGGCTCCTCCCCCTGGGAATCTCCTGGTCGGTGGGCAATAAAAATCCGTCTGGGAATGTGGCGTCCACTCACCCTCCACGCTTTCACTGGGAGCTGCAATCCTCAGCTGCTCCTAATCGGCCATCTTGGATCTCTCCAACCCAATTTATTAAACAGGGAATCTTTTCCCCATTGCTTGTTTTTGCCAGGTTTGTCAAAGATCAGATGGTTGCAGATGTGTGGCACTGTCTCTGAGGCCTCTATTCTGTTCCATTTGTCTATATCTCTGTTTTGGTACCAGTATCATGCTGTTTTGATTTCTGTACCCTTGTACTATAGTTTGAAGTCTGGTAGTGTGATGCCTCCAGCTTTGTTCTTTTTGCTTAGAATTGACTTGGCTATGTGGGCTCTCTTTTGGTTCCATATGAAGTTTAAGGTGGTTTTTTCCAGTTCTGTGAAGAAGGTCATTGGTAGCTTGATGGGGATAGCAATGAATTTGTAAATTACTTTGGACAGTATGGAGTGTGGCCGTTTTTATGATATCGATTCTTCCTATCCAGGAGCATGAGCATGGAATGGTTTTTTATTTGTTTATGTCATCTCTGATATCCTTGCCTCTTTTTTTTTTTTTTAAATCTATACTCTCTACTTAGATGGATTCATTTAGTCCCATGGTTTTACATATCTATAGGCTGTTGACTCTCAAATTTATATCTGTATCCTTGACTTGTATCCTGTATATATACCATTGCCTATTTAACATTTTCCACTTGGTTGTCTATCGGGGATTCTGAAACTTACCATGTCCAAAACTGGACTCTTAATTCCCCTCTTTCTCACACTCCACTTGCTTTTCTCCTAGTCTTCATTATCTCAGTGAATGTCATCATCATTTATTCAGTTTACTCACACCCAAAACCCAGGCATCATCACTGATTTTTCTCTTTTTTTGTACCCTAATCCAATCTATTTGCAAATATTGTTGGCAGTATTTCCAGTTAAGTCCAGAATCTTACCATTTCTTACCATCTCCATCATGCCATACTTTCCTAAGTCACTATGGTCTCTTACCTGGTCCACTGCAGTAGCCTCTTAACTGTATCCCTTTGTTTTCTCTCTTAAATCAATCTAGTCTCTGCACAGCATATAGAGTGATATTTTAAAGAAAAATTTAGTTTATCTCAGTATTTTTAAAAATCTTTCACTGGCTTTCTAATACTTTTGAAACAAAATCAAAGTCCTTATTACTCTAAGGCCATATATATATAATTTTTTTTTTCTTTTTTGAGATGGAGTTACCCAGGCTGTTACCCAGGCTGGAGTGCAGTGGCATGGTCTCTCAGCTGACTGCAGCCACCTCCCAGGTTCAAGTGATTCTCCCACCTCAGCCTCCTGAGTAGCTAGGACTACAGGCATGTGCCAACACACCAGGATAATTTTTTATTTATAGTAGAGGTGGGGTTTCACTATGTTGGCCAGGCTGGTCTAGAACTCCTGAACTTGTGATCCACCCACCTTGACCTCCCAAATTGCTGGGATTATAGGCATGAGCCACCACCCACTTTCTTACTAATTTATGTGCCTGCCCAATTGTCATCTTAATCCTTTCCTGACTTCCATCTAAAATAGCCACCCATTACTCTTTCTTCTGTGACTCTATATAATTTTTATTTATTGTACTTAACATATATATTTATATTTATTTGTGTTATTTGTGGTGTGTTCCCTCCCAGCTGTAATGTCATCTTCTTGAAGGCAAGAACTTGGTTGTCTTGTTCACTCTTTTAATCCTAACACTTAGCAGAGTTCATGGAGTATAACATAAACTAATATAATTTGGTGAATGAGGGAAAAGCTAATTTTCTACTGATTGTTGACTTTTAAATTTTGACAAGATAACTGCATTAACAGTTGCTTTGTTTTTGCTCTTTCTTTTAAATCAAAATTATTCTTTGTGAAAAGTACTATATTAAAAAAATATCCATTTAAAAATGATCTTTGGGTTTATAAAAATTTAGACTTAATTCAGTAGAAATTTTACATTCCTTTCAAGGTCTGTGCCAAGAGATCAGAGGATCAGAGAATGTGATTTATGAGGTCAGGAAAGCACATCAGGTTAATTATGCCACTGCATTGCCAGGAAATCTCTTGGAGTTTGCTAATATGCAACAATCAAAACAATGTCATTTAAAATTGGTAGGCCTATTAAAGTATGCAAATTTTACTTGTTTACATGTTCTGTTCTTTTTGAGGTTACTGCTGATAATATAAAAATATGATATTTGCAATACTATGAAAATTTGACAGAATAAAAATATGGATCTCTGTTAATAGTATGACTTAGCTTCTAGTGTTTAATGTAAAGGATTTCCCAGATACATTTTTTTCTTACATATTTGAACACTTTCCTTTAGAATTCTTGACTGAATCTCAGTTCTCTCAAGAAATGCAAAACTACCATAAAAAAGTATTCTTAATGATGCAGTTATTCATTATGATATATTTGCTAAGCTTTTCATTAATTTACTTGTTAATAGAACAAATATTTATGGAGCATCTATAATATGCCAAATGCTGTTCTAAATTTTAAAGTCAGACCGATATTCCTGCTTTTATAGTATTTGTAGTTACGTGTTGGATATCAGCAATCTACAGATGTATAGTGTGGAGAAATATATTGCCAGGAAGGGGAATCTGGAGCACCATGAAGTGGGAGAAGAGGTGCTGTTTTAAATAGAGTAGTTACATCTGGGTGTGATGGCTCATGCCTGTAATCCCAGCACTTTGGGAGGCCAAGGTGGATGGATCACAAGGTAAGGAGTTTGAGACCAGCCTGACCAACATGGTGAAACCCCATCTCTACTAAAAATACAAAAATTAGCTGGGCATGGTGGTGCATGCTTGTAATCCCAGCAACTCAGGAGGCTGAGGCAGGAGAATGGCTTGAACCTGGGAGGTGGAGCTTACAGTGAGCTGAGATTGCGCTACTGCACTCCAGCCTGGGCGACAGAGCGAGACTCCGACTCAAAAAAAAAAAAAAAAAATGAGTAGTTATTAAAGTTCTGTTTAAGAAGACATTTGAGTAAAGGCTTGAAGGAGCTGAGAGAGTGGTCATATGGTTATCTGCAAATGAGAGAGCAAATACAAAAGCCTCGAGGTAATAGCATGACTACATCATTCCAGGAACACTAGGAACACACTGTGATAAGCTCAGTCACTATTTTTTTTTTTTCTTTTGAGACAAGATCTCACTCTGTCATGCAGGCTGGAGTGCAGTGGTACAATCATGGCTTATTGCAGTCTCTACCTCCTGGGCTCAAGTAATCCTCCCATCTCAGCCTCCCAAGTGGCTGGGACAAGAGGCACACACCACCATGCCTGGATAATTTTAAATTTTTTTATAGAGATGGGATCTCCTTATGTTGTCCTGGCTGGTCTCCAACTCTCAGGTTCAAGTAATCCTCCTGTCTCAACCTCCCAAAGGGATTACATGTGTGAGCCACTGATGTCTTGATTGAGAGACAGTAGTAGGAAATGCTTAGTTTTGGTGAAAAGATAGATTATGGAATTTCTTGGCCATTATAAAGATTTTTCTTTTGTTGTGAATGAGGTAGGAATCCAGGTTTTGAGAATAATAATAATAAGACCTGACTTACGTTCAAAATGATCATCTCTGCATTATATGTTGAAAATTAACTGAGAGGATGCAAGGAAGAAAATGGAGAAGAGTTGGGTGTTTTCTGTGATATTCTAGGTGAGAAATGGTTGTGGTTTAGATTAGGGTGTGGCAGAAGTAGGAGTACTGAGTGATCAGATTCTAGATTTTGAAGATAGGGCCTGTGTTAATCTGTTTTGTGTTGCTATAAAAGAATACCTGAAACTGGGTAATTTATAAAGAAAAGAGGTTTATTTGACTGACAGTTCTGGAGGCTATGCAAGCCTGGCACCGGCATCTGCTCAGCTTCTGGTGAGGCCTCAGGAAACTTTTAGTCATAGCAGAGGGAAAGAGAAGCTGGCATGTCACATAATAAGAGAGGGAACAAAAGAGAGAAGGGGCAGTTCCCAGACTCTTTTTAATGATCAGATCTTGCAGTAACTCATTACCATAGAAGGGCACCAAACCATTCACGAGGAATTCATCTTCCACTAGGCTCTACCTCCCACATTGGGAATCACATTTCAATATGAGATTTGTTGGGGACAAATATCCAAACTATATCTGAGCCAAGTAGTTTGCTAATGGATTGGATGGCAGGTATAAGAAAAATAGAAGAGTCAAGGAGGAGTCTTTTTTTTTTTTTTTTTTTTTCCTTAGCAGCTAGAGGTATGACATTCTTATTTTCAGAGATAGAAAAATGTAGGAAAGTAGCATATTTGGGGGATAGGGTAGAAGATCAAGATATATTAAATAAGTAGTTTGATATAGAAATTTGGGGTATGAGGGAGATATCAAGGACAGAAATTTAAATTTGAGAGAAGTCAGAGTATCAGTGATTCTAAAACCATGAGATTTGAAGAAGAGGTCATGAAATGCACAATAATATGAAAATTTTTAATTAAATTATCTGAAGCTTGATGATATTCATAATTGAGGTAGTTAACATTATTTTTTTGCCAAATTTTATGCAAAATAGTTTCATTAAAATTTCATTTTGAAACCTGTTAGTTGAATATAGCACTGCTTTTTATCAGCTTTTACCTTTTTTAAATTAAAAAATTAATCTCCCAATTTCTTAAAAATGCCAATTTCTAGATAAGAAATTTAGTCTAACTCGCTTGAGCTCTAATTTCTGTAAATAGTAACAGTATGTGATTCAGTTTCAAATTTAAAAGAGGTCATGTTATTCAAGCATTTTTTAAGTATCTACGTGATTTATTAGCACACATGAATTTAACTTTTAAGACTTCTGGAATTGATTTATCATGATCATTGCCAATGTGACAGAGATTAGGGCTAGAAGTAGATGACTCTTGAAATTGTTAATTTCTGATTACAAATAGCAGACCAAAGCTATGTAACTTAAATAGAAAATGGATTTATTGGAGGGATATAAGATAGTTGACAGAAACTGCAGGAGGGCTGAAGCTTAGACTCAGAAAATACGAAACAAGAAACGCAAAACACAGTCAATATTTCTCCACAGGAAGAGTGGGATACTGGCACCCTGGCAGTTTGCTATCACTAGTGGCTACTGGCCACTGCACTACTGGACTTTGACTCCTTAACACTTATCACTGTGCCTTATACTCTTGATTCTACTGTAGTCACTGTGAATTATTTTTGACCATCCTAGTACTCCTAATTCACTCTGTGGATGTTAAAAGTCATTGCTTGTTTAATAAATATGTAAATATAGCACTTTACCTTGAAAAAGAACTGAAGTTTGCTGGTAAAAATAGATGCCGTAAATGTAGCTCGTGAGTTATTGTGAAGTGGTGGAAGGAGGGTTGTATTAGGCCATTCTTGCATTGCAATAAGTAAATACCTGTGTCTGGGTGATTTATAACACAAGAGATTTAATTGGTTTATGGTTCTGCAGTCTGTACAAGCATGACACCTACATAGTTCAGCTTATGCAGAGGTTTCAGAGAGCTTTTACTCATGGCTGAAGGTGAAATGGGAGCAGGCATGTCACATGGCAAAAGCAGGATCGAGAGCGTGTGGGGAAGGAGAGATGCCACACACTTTTGAATGATCAGGTCTTGTGTGAACACATAGTGAGAGCTCATTTATCACCAAGGGGATGGCCCAGGCCATTCATGAGGATCTGCCCCCATGATCCAAATATTTCCCGTAAGTCCCTACCTCCAACATTGAGGATTATAATTTAACATGAGCTTTGGGAAGGATATACAAACTGTATCAAAGGTTATTTGAAATCAGACAGAAACTTTTAATAGCAAATGTGGAGAAATGTGTCCCTAACACATGCAGTCACTTAGGAAGCTAGTAGATGTTTGACTTGTGTGCATGTGTGAATTTTATGTATTTATCAGTTACTTGGTTCAAAAGGGTGCAGTTTCCTGCATTCATCTCATGTTTCCTATAGAGAAAATTGTGGGTGGGCTTCCCAGAAGGAAATCTTGAATAGGGACTTAAATGGGATAAAACTTCTTGGTTATACAAAGAAAGGTGAATGCATAGAGACAAGGAGGAAAACATAGATATTTGGGCAAATTAAGGAAAGGAAAGAAAACAAACTGTAACAAGCAAAAAATGTGGGATTTTTTTGAAGAAATAAAAATCAAATAAATTTCAGTTCCCAGAAAGCAAATTTCATCATTCTTTTTCTCACTGTGTGTCTGGCATACATCCAATAATAATTTTCATTGAGTGCCATCTGCAAGGTCTTGTTGTAGGCTACTTATGTAAACTATTGATAAGCCTTGCAACAACAATTTTCAATAGTTATTATAATTTTCCATGTGATGAAAACTATAAATCTCTAGATCTCAGAAGCTCAATGAACCCTAAATATAGAAACATGAAAATCTACAGCTGAAAAAAATGGCAGAGTAATGACTTTTAGAAGTTCAGTCCTCTGTAAAAGCAATGAAAAAATTCTGGCCAAAACTTTCAGAATCAACTTTTTCAGCACTTTGGAATTAACCAAAAGCTGTAGAGATTAGGGGAGCACTGTGTCAAGAGAAAGAAGCTGAATCTTTGTAAGGGCAGTGAGTTTTATGGATTAAAAAAAACTTACCCTAGTCCTATTTTATGTCTCATAGGTCCTGTCTTATATTTCCATTATCCCTGAAAATAAAACTTGCATTTCTGCTACAGGTATATCTATTAAAACAGATAAGCATTTCTAGTGACTTATTGAAAGACCAACTCAAAAGATTTACCTTTATCTCACCTAACTCAGAACTCATCCAGTACTAAAGTAGTAAACCTAGTACTGGTACATTAGTCAAAAGAATTTATAAGCATATATTTTAGTTTGTTTCATTGGATGCAATAGATAACAGTTCAGGCAAGCAAAAGACTAACCAAAATTCTTGGGAAGAAAAACTGGGTAATAAGATAATTTGGGGATAAAGGCTTTGAAAAGTTCTGATGTTTTCTTATGAAATTGGGAGACCAAATTCATGTGTATGGTTGGCTGTGTACATGCTCAGGAAACCTGAGTAAGTTTAATCTGAGCAAGTTCAAAGTCACTGTTGGCTGACTTTGAGCCTCTGCAGATCAGAATGTGAAGGCTAAGGCAGAGTTGTAACTTGCATGAGTGTTGAAGGTATATCCTGCAAAGGCAGGAGGATTTTTGGTTTCTAGTGATTAAGAAAATCTCTGTCTTATCATTACCTGATGACTAAGCAAAGGAAAAAGAAACTTCAGAGGCTACACATGATAAAGAATACAAAAATCTTTACAAAATTTGTTCAGAAAAGATCACTAAACAAATAAAAACAACTGAACATCCTGAAACAACAGATCCTAGGGAAGGATGAGAGAATCTCATTTCTCAAGTTGCCACATTGTATTTTAAGTGACCAATTTTTAACAAAATATATAAGGCGTGCAAAGAATCAAGAAAACATGGCCCATGCACAGGAGAGAAAGCAATCAATATAAACTGTCCCTAGGTAGCCTAGAGATTGGACTAACTAGGCAAAGATTTTAATTCAGTTGTTTTAAATATGTTCAAAGATTAAATGAAACCATGTTTAAAAAACTAAAGAAAACAATGAAAGCAATGTTTCACAAAATAAAGAATATTAATAAGAATATTAAAATTTATTAAAAGAAGGCAAACAGGAATTGTAGAGTTGAAAAGTACAATCATTACTGAAATACTTACTGAAGAGGCTCAACAGCAGATCTGAACAGGTAGGAGAAAAAAATTCAGCAAATGGAAGATAAGCCAATTAAGATTATGTAAGTTGAGGAACAGAGAGGAAAAAAATGAAAAAAGTGAACAGTTCCCTAGAGATCTGTGAGACACCATTTAGTGTACCAACATACACATAATGGAAGTATCAAGAGAGGAGAGAGAAAGAGATAGAAAAGTATTTAAAGAAATAATAATTGAAAACTTACGAAATTTGATGTGAACGATTAACCTACACTTCCAGGAAGCTCAACATATCCCAAGTAGAGTAAACTTAAAGAGATCCACACACCATAATCAAACTGATAAAAGCCAAAGCCAGACTGGGTGCGGTAGCTCACACCTGTAATCTCAGCACTTTGAGAGGCTGAGGTGGGTGAATAACAAGGTCAGGAGTTCGATACCAGTCTGGCCAACGTGGTAAAATCCTCTGCTATAAAAACCATCGCTACTAAACATGCAAAAAATCAGCTGGGCATAGTGGTGGGCGCCTGTAATCCCAGCTACTCAGGATGTTGAGGCAGGAGAATCTCTTGAACCCGGGAGGTGGAGGTTGCAGTGAGCCAAGATCGCACCACTGTACTCCAGCCCAGGCAACAGAGTGAGAACCCATCTCAAAAAAAAAAAAAAAAAAAAAAGCCAAAGTCGAAGAGAATTTTAAAAGAAGCAAGAGAGAAGCAACTCATTAGAACAGGAGAGTCTAGTAGGATTATCAGCTGATTTCTCATTAGAAATAGTGACACTGTACAACCAAGTAGACCTAACAGACATCTATAGAACAATCTACGAGTAACAGCAGAATCCATATTTTTCTCAAATCCATGTGGAATATTCTTGAGGATATTGAGGATAGACCATAGATTTTACCACAAAATAAGTCTCAATGAATTTTTTTTCAGATCTTCCAAGGGTTGACACATTTTATTATATAATATTAGATAACCACATTCATTAATATCATCATCCATCTCATCTATGTTAGAAAACTATCAAGCTTACAGCAGGAGATACAAGTTTTTCAAAATTCAGTTTTTTAAAAAAGCATTTTAGCCTTTCTGCCCGTGGACGCCACCGAAGCATCATCATTAAAGTCTCTCCTCCCTGTGATCATGTCTAAGTCAGAGTCTCCTAAAGAGCTGGAACAGCTGAGGAAGCTCCTCATTGGAGGGTTGAGCTTTGAAACAACCGATGAGAGCCTCAGGAGACGTTTTGAGCAATGGGGAATGCTCACAGACTGTGTGGTAATGAGAGATCCAAACACCAAGTGCTCCAGGGGCTTTGGGTTTGTCACATATGCAACTGTGGAGGAGGTGGATGCAGCCGTGAATGCAAGGCCACACAAAGTGGATGGAAGAGTTGTGGAACCAAAGAGAGCTGTCTCAAGAGAAGATTCTCAAAGACCAGGTGCCCACTTAACTGTGAAAAAAAATATTCGTTGGTGGCATTAAAGAAGACACTGAAGAACATCACCTAAGAGATTATTTTGAACAGTATGGAAAAATTGAAGTGATTAAAATCATGATTGACAGAGGCAGTGGCAAGAAAAGGGGCTTTGCCTTTGTAACCTTTGACAACCATGACTCCGTGGATAAGATTGTCATTCAGAAATACCATACCGTGAATGGCCACAACTGTGAAGTTAGGAAAGCCCTGTAAAGCAAGAGATGGCTAGTGCTTCATCCAGCCAAAGAGGTCGAAGTGGCTCTGGAAACTTTGGTGGTGGTCGTGGAGGTGGTTTTGGTGGGAATGACAACTTTGGTCGTGGAGGAAACTTCAGTGGTCGTGGTGGCTTTGGTGGCAGCCGTGGTGGTGGTGGATATGGTGGCAGTGGGGATGGCTATAATGGATTTGCTAATGATGGAGGCAATTTTGGAGGTGGTGGAAGCTGCAATGATTTTGGCAGTTACAACAATCAGTCTTCAAATTTTGGACCCATGAAGGGAGGAAACTTTGGAGGCAGAAGCTCTTGCCCCTATGGTGGTGGCGGCCAATACTTTGCCAAACCACAAAACCAAGGTGGCTATGGCGGTTCCAGTAGCAGCAGTAGCTATGGCAGTGGCAGAAGATTTTAATTAGGAAACAAAGCTTAGCAGGAGAGGAGAGCCAGAGAAGTGACAGGGAAGCTACAGGTTACAACAGATTTGTGAACTCAGCCAAGCACAGTGGT
>PVKV010043514.1:0-10010 GCA_004027835.1 Alouatta palliata | reverse complement strand
ATATACATATACATATACATATATATGTATATGTATATGTATATATATATGTATATGTATATATATATGTATATGTATATATGTATATGTATATATATATGTATATGTATATGTATATATATATGTATATGTATATATATATGTATACATATATATGATACATATATATGTATCATATATATGATACATATATATATGTATATATACACACACACACACATATATATATATGGCAAATTAGGAAATAAAACACAGTAGTACATCAGAAAAAAATTAAATATAAAAGAGGGAGAATTGAAAGTTATATAATAGTCTCACTAACTTAGTTTTTACCTTGATTGATGAATATTCTTTCTTCTTGCCTCTGCTAAGATGAGCCAATGTAAGGAAATGAGACCTACGCCCCAGCTGGATCACAAAATGGCTTTGCTGGAATTGTCTGAAATATGTTACAAAGCCATTGCCCCCAGTGAGGCCTCTTCCTGGTGGGGATGGGCATATGGGTTCATATCTCCTGTGTAAAGGGTCATGGCCTGGGTCCCCCAGCCACACCCCTGGCTCTCACACCCCCTGCAGAGAGGTGACTGGGTTTGAAATGGGAACTGAAATGGTACCAAAAGTCTGGTGAGCAGCAGGCTCACTAGAAACAAATGTACTCTTCCTTTGCCTTCCCTACATCATGAGATAAAGCTCAGGAAATCATCTTGTTTCTCCAGGTGAGCAGAGGTTACAGTCTCCAAAATATCAGGGACCTTGCTCTACCAGAGTGTGCATTTCGGGCTGAAAAGGACCTGGCCTAGGGTTTTTCCAAGTTTTATTTTCATAAAGTACAACCACATTATTGCCAATAAAACATACTTTTGATAAGAATCTGAGCAGAATCTTGTCTAACAGCAACCCTTTCTTCATCCTCCAAATATGGAAACATCATTTTTTTTTGTTTTGCAGATGACCAAAGTATTACATCACTATTGAAAAAATCTAAGTAATAAAGGGATATAAAAATGAGAAAGTGAACATCCTCATTCTGATCCAATAGCACTCCATAAAAAGACACTATTAACAGTTTACATATATCCTCCTAGACATTTAAATGCACATATATGAAATTTGTAGACTCTAATTATACATGGGATTATTTTATATTATTCTTTAACCTTCATTTCACTTAAAACAATATTGTAGGCTGGGCACAGTGGCTCACGCCTGTAATCCCAGCACTTTGGGAAGCCGAGGCGGGTGGATCACGAGGTCGAGAGACCGAGACCATGGTGAAACCCCGTCTCTACTAAAAATACAAAAATTAGCTGGGCATGGTGGCATGTGCCTGTAGTCCCAGCTGCTCGGGAGGCTGAGGCAGGAGAATTGCTTGAACCCAGGAGGCGGAGGTTGCGGTGAGCCGAGATCGCGCCATTGCACTCCAGCCTGGGTTACAAGAGCTAAACTCTCGTCTCCAAAAAAAAAAAAAAAAAAAACAATATTGTAGAAATTATTCCATATTATACATATGAATGTAACTCATTCAACCTTTCAAATTGCTAAATTTTCATTTATCGATTGATTTAACAGACAATCAGTTGAGCACTGCCCTTGTGCTAAACACTGAATTAGGTAACAGATACAATGGTTCATAATGTGAGACTGACAGCCTTTTGGTATTTCAGTATATGAAATTTATTTAACTAATTCCCCTTGGTAGACACTTAGGTTGACTCCACTTTTCTCTTATTCACTTGGTCATAGATCCTTATGTAGACTTTATTGCAGAGAGGTTCTTCATGTCATTGGCAAGAACTTATTCTTGTATGTCTACTGCCACTAGACTGTAAGAACCTGTTTTCATGGTGTTGACAGTGGCAATAGACATACAATAAATAAAATAAATAAATAAAATGATAGATGAAGATGTGTTATGGAGAAGAGTAAAGAAGAGAAGGGAGCCACAGAATACCAGCAGTGGGTGAATGGGTGTCAAGAGTTTTGAATCAGAAGCCACGAAAAGCCCCACTGAGAAAGCAACATTGGAAAAAGACCAGAGGAAGTGAGGCAGGTCACCATAGAGATAACTGTGAGAAGACTAAGGAGTGAAAACAATGAATGAGAGGGGTCTAAGTTGGAGGCGTGCCTAGCACGATCCAGGATGTGGCTGGAGTGGAGGGTGTGAGGGAGGGAGGAGATGACATCAGCACCATCATGAGGGGCCTAGTCATGTGGGGACTTTTCTGGAAGTGACTGTAGGGACTTTCGGCTTTCACTCTGGACTGAGGTTGAGCCAGTGCAGGGTTTTTCGCAGATAGAGCTGATTTATATTCCCAAGAACTTATTCTTGCCAATGACATGAAGAACTCTCTTTGCAGTAAGTTCTCCAGTAAGCCATTTTCCTCTAAAGCCTTTATAACACAACTTGCAAGAGCTTACATATCTGCTAAGATGAGAATTAAATTGGACTTGGAATTGGAATTCCATGCCTCACTGCCCCTGCCCCCACTGGTCTGCCTGAGTTACAGTGACGCACATGTGAGTTTGGCATTTGCTATTCCAGAGCTTAGGAGGGCACACCCACCCTGCTTTTAAAAGAGTACACTGTTGTAACCATGTAAACATCCTCTCTCCTGTTTCAGCCTAAAGACATATTTCACCGCAACAGTACACTACATCCTCTATATACATCTTCTATTTCTTGAAATTCAACTCCTGATGGCATCTCCTTTCCCAGCTACTCCAAGTCCATCTAATGTCTAACTTTGCCTCCACTTCATCCCAGGTTGCGAGCAACTGGAGGGGTACTTACACTGCTTGCTTAAATGGCCTGGCAAGGTGTGGTGGCTCACGCCTATAATCTCGGCACTTTGGGAGGCCCACGTGGGCAAATCATGAGGTCAGGAGTTTGAGATCAGTCTGGCCAACAAGGTGAAACCATTTCTACTAAAAATACAAAAATTCGCAGAGTGTGGTGGTGCGCGCCTGTAATCCCAGCTACTCAGGAGGCTGAAGCAGGAGAATCGCATGAACCCAGGAGGCGGAGGCTGCAGTGAGCCGAGATTGCATCACTGCACTCCAGCCCAGGTGATAGTGCGAGACTCCATCTCAATCAATCAATCAATCAATCAATCAATGGCACATGAGGAAGCAGACAGAGGACTTACTAAATGGTCACATTCCAGGCCTACAGAAATGCCAAGGCTGTCCCAAACAAAGAAATTGTGGGAGTGTCTGAAGTCAGCAGTTTCAGATGAGATCCACATGTCCTTTCACCATCAGACCACCTGGCCATCAGACCATTACAAGACAGCTGCCTGTTTTGGCTGCCTTGGGAGCCAGATGCTGGACCAAGGCAGGCTGCAGCCAGGAGAAGAGGAGGGTGCTCTGGGGCCTCAACAGCCCCTCAAGGCTGCCACAGGTTAAGACTACTCTGGGAAACTTCTGAGGAATTCCGGCTGCAGTAAATGTCTGCTTAACTAGAGTACTAAATAGTTTCTTACTTAAAACTCATTATATTACTTTGGGTTCTGATAAAACCATAAAGAAAAACAGTCAGGGTCCTCATGGACTAGGGAGGCAAGTAGATCCATCATGCGGATACAGGCCTCATCACTAAACTTAGCAGAAGAGGTATAAGAAGAGCTCAAGTCCCCATTTTTAGATATCCTTTAGGGGCCACAAATTCATTCAACAAATTGATTCAAAGAATAGTTCATATTTTTTTTTTTATTTATTTGGCACACACGTGTTTAACATCTACTGTTTCCTGGTTTAGAAGGAATCTTTTTATAAAAATAGTATCCTACATAGGACAGAGAAATAACAGGAATCTGGGATTCTGGGTGTAATTCAGAACATTTCTTTCTCTTTTGTTTTCTTTTTCTTTGAGACAGGGTCTTGCTCTGTCTCCCAGGCTAAAGTGCAGTGGCACAATCTCAGCTCCCTACAACCTCTGCCTCCCAGGTTCAAGTGATTCTCGTGGCTCAGCCTCTGGAGTAGCTGGGATTTCAGGCATGTGCCACCACACCCGGCTAATTTTTGTATTTTTAGTAGACACGGGTTTTGAGCATGTTGGCCAGGCTGGTCTCAAACTCCTGGCCTCAAGTGATCCACCTCCTCCAGCCTCCCAAAGTGCTGGGATTATAGGCATGGGCCACCGTGCCCAGTCTGAAGCATTTTCAATATTTTATCCTCATGATTTCATTGTAGAATTGATGTGAGAGATGTTATATCTTGGTTTTTCTCCAAGAATAAGGGGTGTAGAGAAGTTAACTGCCATGACAAATTCATGCAACTCATGGTCTCAGGAGTATACAACCAGAACCATCCTCTCCACCCTCACCCCTTTTGTGTCTCTGGCTGGATCACTTTCAGGGTTTCAGTGGCTGCTTCTGTTGGAAGGTACTGGTCAGTCCCTATCCTGGCCAACATAGCTAAAAGTATTCATGTTTGCCTATCAAACTTACAAAAACATTAATGTTTATTCATCAAACATATGTACAAGTGAGAATCCCATTAAATGGCTAGCAAGAAGAGAATATGAAGTAACTTCTTAACCTCTTGCATCTTTTGCTTCCTCCAGCAAGGTGTGTAGATAAAGAATTGGACTAGGTAGAAGAAGTCCACTGAAGTCCGTATTATAGGGCTGTGTTATGTGACCTTGGGCAAGTCCTTGAACGTGTCTTGGTATCATTTGCTCTCCAGTAAAACAGGCACAATAGCACCCTTTTCACAGGGCTGTTTGGAGGACCAAATGAGAAAAGGAGGAAAAACTCATTTTCCCCAATGAACAGGGAAAATGTCAGCATCATGGCTGGCTTCTAGCAGGTGCTTGCTAAACATAACTATTAATCTGAATGAGATAAAGGTTCACTTTGGTTGGGTTGTTTACAACAATGAGCCCTCCAGAGTTGGGGGCTCTCAACATTCTCCCCATTGTTTTGCTTCCATGGAGAACTAGAAAAAACAAGAGCATGAAAGTGATATAAGCAAGAAAGAATGAAAGAGAACCACTGCTGGCTTCCAGCCTGACTCCTCCTCTCCTCAGATTGCTAGCCAAGGGTGAATGACATCTTTGGGTGTGTGTACCCATCTGAATACAGGGCCACGGACTGCCAGACCCCCACTGAGGGTTTCCCTGCATGGAAGTCCCTATTCTAACCTGAAATTAAGCAAAGACTGATTAGAGAAGCAGTTGAAGGCGAGCAGAATGCTGTGTTGTTTGGTTTGTTTGGTTATTTGTTTCTGGTCTTTTTTCCTGGGGCTGAGGAGGCCATGGCCCTATATTCAGATCCCATGAGCCTTGCTTGAGTGTCACTCATCAGTCATAGCAACCGTGTGATGCTTGCTGCTGACACAGAAAGCTGTGTTGACCACCATCTTCAGGAGGAGCCCCAGGGCTCCCTTATGTCAGCAGTGTCCCAGGAGCAGGGAAGAGTTGCTTAGATCACTGCCTATAGTTGGTCTTCTGGCCTCTGCCCCTTCTCCATCAGATCTGTTATTCACTGGACAGCCATTCTCAGGACCTGAAATGCCCTCCTTTCCAACTCAACCTCTCCCATTTTCTAAATGTCCTCATTGCCCTAATTTCTCCACACTCACCCTGCATGCCCTCCTTGGGGAGGCCTTCTTGGACCACCCAAAACATCACTTCCTCCAATCAGATCTTGTGCTTAGGAAAAGCATTTACTACAATAGGAATTATTTGCACAGTTATATATTTAAAATCTACATCTCCTGCCAGACACTAAACTCCATTATAAGGGGATTCTGTCTTCTTTCATATTGTATCTCTGGCACCTAATGCCATTCCTGACAGATGTTTAATAAGCATTTGTTGTCATTGACAAATTGACAATTTGTTGCCTTTGATTAAAGCATCTTATTCTGCTGTGGCCCCAGCATCCCATCTTCAGGCTTTTTGCTCTTCTGGATAAATGTAGGCACCTTTTCCTTGTTGGACACAGCTCTGGTTGCAAGGGATATATTCTCTAAAGGACCCAGGCCGTGCATTCAAGGAACTCCTGCTGTAGGAATCAGTGCTTTGCAGTAAGAACCACACTACATTTCTCCTATTACCAGGCTAATAAATAATGCCAAAACAAAACAAAACCCATAGTATTTTCTAACCCCATTCTGAATCTCACTAAAGAAATCTGTCATTACCATGATGTTACTTAAGCAGAACCTGCATTGATTAGCTTATCTGCATTGTGAGTTTGCTCTGAATGGGTCAGAAGTAGCTAAAAATACTAATTTTGGTTAAAAGAGGAGGCAGAACAACTGTCGCAGATTAGAAATTAGGAGGTGCCCCAAAAAGCCACTGAAGGAAGGGAAGAACAAGAGGAAGGAAAAAAAAAAGGAAGGAAGGAAGGAAGGAAGGAAGGGAGGGAGGGAGGGAGGGAGGGAGGGAGGGAGGGACGGACGCACGGAGGGAGGGCAGGCAGATGGGAAGATGGATGTTGGGGTGGAAAGCAGGATAAAATGATAGATTGAAGGAGGATAGGAAGTAACAAAGACTGAAGAAAATATAAATCAGGTAATAAACAAAGGCAATTAGTCATGTCTGTGGTTACCAGCACAGGCAGGCAGCCACTTATTAAACCAACAAGAGAGAAAAGAGCATGGAAAGTTATAAGCATCCAGTCCTCTGGCTAGCCTTGCCTGCTAATTAAGAATCTGTATTAAAGGAAGCTTTCCTCCTAATGCTTTACCAAGCCCATAGAAAAGGCAGCACCCAACAGTATCCTCGGAACAAAGATGGATGAGTCCTGAGAGGGTGGCAGGAAGGAGCTCTGTGCTACCTAAAGACAAATATTCTACCGTCCTCTTCTCTTCCCTGGCCTCCCCACCCAGGTCGGCAGGGCTCTTAAGGGCTCACTAAAGTAGTTATATACAATGAAGGATATCCAGTTAAATGTGAACTTCAGATAAATAATCAATACTTTTTAAAGTATGTCCTGAATTTCGATGGGCATACTTATACAAAAAAAATTATTGTTGTTTATCTGAAGTTAAAATTTAACTGAATATCTTGTAGTTTTATTTGCTAACTCCAGTAATCCACATAATTCACTCTATTATTCCCTCCTTCAGATTCCCTTGTGTTCATGGCTGAAAGGAAGCCATGTGATCCTATTTCCACAGTATAAGGATTCCATTTATGTCAGAATTACATTGATCTCTGCTGTGGCCAGCAGAGGCTAATATTACATCTGGGATGAGGAATGAGGCTCCTTCTCCCTCCTTTGGGGTCACCCTTGATTCTCACTTCCATCCAATCTTGTTTCAACATCATGCTCTTGTAATAAAGACTCTGACTCAATTTTTTTTTTTTTTTTTTTTAATTTTAGACAGAGTCTTGCTCTGTTGCCAGGCTGGAGTGCAGTGGCACGATCTTGGCTCATTGCAACCTCTGCCTCCCAGATTCATGTGATTCTCCTTCCTCAGCCTCCTGAGTAGCTGGGACTACAGGCACGTGCCACCACATTCGGCTAATTTTTCTATTTTTAGTAGAGACAGGGTTTCACCATGTTGGCCAGGATGGTCCCAATCTCTTGACCTTGTGATCCGCCTGCCTCGGCTTCCCAAAGTGCTGAGATTACAGGTGTGAGCCACTGTGCCCAGCCCTGACTCAATTTTTTTGATGCTTGACTGCTCACAGCTTTTGAGCATCACCCGTCCCTCTTCTCCTTGTGCCCCGCACATCTGGTCTAGCTAATAACAAAAGGTGCTCCCTTCTTGACACCAGTGGGGGACTCAAACCAGGCAGGCCCCCATTCACATGCAGGAGCCCTCACTCTGTATGTACCCCCTCACTGCAATCAAAACCCCAAGCTGTCTCTTTTCCAATTCTCTCAAGCCATGTTGGGACTAGCTTGGTAGGCATCCCCTGCTGTGCCCAGAAGCCCCCATTCTGTAAGTAGAAAACCTGTTCCTATCCCTTCAGTGTGTGTACAGCATCTCAGCCTTGATATCTGAACCACATTTTGGATAGTGGTCCATTCTATGTCTAAAGAGTGGTCACAGCACCTCTCAAAGTCCTTCCCTAGTTTATTCATGTCTCAGCAACCAAACTGCAGGGACAGGAAAGGAAGGGAATTCCTATTTTGGGTTCCTACTGCATGCCAATTACAGTGCTACAAAGTATATATATGCCCTATTTATACAGCAGGTGTGGAGATGCCCTAACTACACCTGCTGGTGTTTCCACCTCATCCTGGAGGCTCAGAGTGTTGTCTTAAAGGCAGAGTTAAACCTGGCCGTGTCCAACACAAAGACCCCTTCTCACACCCAGCCAATAGGATACCCAGTGGTGAGTGGAAATGGTAGCTATGGCTCAGAGTTCAGGGAGGAAAGAGCCTCCAAAGAGGTAAGAACCTCTGGGGTTTTCAAGGCCCATCAATCACTAAACAGACCAAACCAAGTGGGGTCTGGGCAGAAGAAGAGCAGACCCAGAGAAGCCCCACAGCAAATGGCCACCTAGCTCTGGAAAGGTCTTAGAGTTGTTAAGGGCAACTTGTCACCCATTCCCAGGCTCTAGCTGGACAAGAATCATATTTTCAGAACAAATTGGAGGTCACTGAGGCGTAACAAATAGAGGACACTGAGTGATTGAGTGAATCAATTCTTTCTTACTTAGGGGAAGAAATGACTCCCAGCTGTTTTATTGCTGTGTTTGAAATCAGCTTTTCATAAGAATGTAAAAGAGATGAGAAAGAGGAATAAACTAATTTTTAAAAAACACAAAATGACCTTCATTTGTCATAAGAAAAATAAAATACAGCCATAAAGAAATCCTTGTCTTTCAAAATTTTTTTTTTTTTTTTTTTTGAGAAAGGGTCTCATTCTGTCACCCAGGCTGGAGTGCAGTGGCGCCGTCATGGCTCACCACAGTGCCACTTCCTGAGTAGCTGGGACAACCAGCATGTACCACTACACCTGACGATAATTTTCTTCTACTTTGTGTAGAGACAGGCTCTGTGTTGCCCAGGCTGCTCTCAACTTCATTTCCTGTCACTGCTATCATTTCTTTCTTTCCTTTTTTTTTTTTTTTTTTGAGACGAAGTCTCTGTTCTCAGGCTGGAGTGTAGTGGTATGATTTCAGCTCACTATAACCTCTGCCTCCCAGGTTCAAGCGATTCTCCTGCCTCAGCCTCCTGAGTAGCTGGGATTACAGGCACATGCCACCATGCCCAGCTGATTTTTGTATTTTTAGTAGACACAAGGTTTCACCATGTTGGCCAGGATGGTTTTGATCTCTTGAACTTGTGATCCTCCCACCTTGGCCTCCCAAAGTGCTGGGATTACAGGCATGTGCCCCTGCACCCAGCCACTACCATTTCTTAATCCAAGTTTTCACTGTCTTCACTGTCTCCCATCTGAACTCAAAAATATTAATTGCTCAGCCTCTTTAGGGCTCCCCACTTGATTATGTCATATCCCTTCTCAAAAGTCTTCCATGGTTCCCTGCTGATGACAGATTAAATGCCAAACCCCATCGCCTTGTACTCAGGGCCTCTCAAGGCTGCACCCCAACCTGATTGGAATCACCAAAGTCCTCACTCTACCTTGACCTTGACCAGTGTTTTTTTTTTTTTTTTAATATATATACTTTTTATTGCATTTTAGGTTTGGGGGTACATGTGAAGAACATGCAAGATTGTTACATAGGTACACACATGGCAGTGTGATTTGCTGCCTTCCTCCCCATCACCTACATCTGGTATTTCTCCCCATGCTATCTCTCCCCAACTCCCCACCCCACACTGTCCCTCCCCTTTTTCCCCCCAAATGACCCCAGTGTGAGATGCTCCCCTCCCTGTGTCCCTGTGTTCTCATTGTTCAACACCCACCTATGAGTGAGAATATGCGGTGTTTGGTTTTCTGTTCCTGTGTCAGTTTGCTGAGAATGATGGTTTCCAGGTTCATCCATGTCCCTACAAAGGATGCGAACTCATCGTTTTTGATGGCTGCATAATATTCCATGGTGTATATGTGCCACATTTTCCCTGTCCAGTCTATCATCG
>PVKV010043513.1:0-10015 GCA_004027835.1 Alouatta palliata | reverse complement strand
TTTTTTTTTTTTTTTTTTTTTTTTTTTTTTTTTTTTTTTTTTAGTAGAGACGGGGTTTCACCATGTTGACCAGGATGGTCTCGATCTCTTGACCTCATGATCCACCCGCCTCAGCCTCCCAAAGTGCTGGGATTACAGGCGTGAGCCACCGCGCCCAGCCTCATTTGGATGAGTTTTAAGTCAACTTATAGTCTTATCAAGTTCGTATTTGGTAATATCCTTTTATTTCCAACACTGATTCCATGATTTTAAATAGCAGTGATAACATACGTTATAATGGATGTAACTAGTGAGTATCACAAACCTGCTTCTGACATTTAAAGCTACTTCCTATATCAGCTGATCTTAAAATGAAAATAGAACTCCAAATATGCATAATATACAGAAAAATAGGACCCTGCATCTTATGACACGCAGGTTTTGCTGGTCAAGACATCTTCAGTGCATAAGCTTATCACTAACTCAAAGGCTGTCTCTAAAGAAAACATAATCACCCACAGTGTTACAGCTTGTGCTTGTTAACATGATAGCAAGATAAGATGTCTTGGCAGTAGCATTAAGTTTTTAAAAATTGATTTGCAGAATCCAGAATTTTCTTTCTCTTTTTTTTTTTTTTTTGAGACGGAGCCTTGATCTGTTGCCCAGGCTGGACTGGAGAGCAGTGATGCAATCTTGGCTCACTGCAGCCTCACAACCTCTCAGGTCCAAGCAATTCTCCTGCCTTAGCCTCCTAAGTAGTTGGGACTACAGGCACCCGCCAGCACTCCCAGCTAATTTTTGTATTTTTTGTAGAGATGGGGTTTCACCATGTTGGCCAGGCTGGTCACAAAACTCCTGACCTCAGGTGATCCACCTGCTTCAGCCTCCCAAAGTGCCGGGATCACAGACATGAGGCACCAAACCCAGCCAGAATCCTTTCTTGTTTAAAAATATATATCCAAATAATTTTTATAACCTAAAAATAATACTCTAACTACATAGCTGAGAATATATTCAACTTTTATCTTTTTTTTTTTTTTTTAAATAGTCTTGCTCTGTTGCCCAGGCTGGAGTGCAGTGAGCAATCACAGCCCACTACAGCCTTGACCTCTCAGGCTCAAGCAATCCTCCCACTTCAGCCACCCAAGTAGCTGAACTATAGGCATGCACCACCACACCTAGCTAATTTTTGTATTTTTTGTAAAGATGGGGTTCCACCATGTTGCCTAGCTTGATCTCAAATTCCTGGACACAAGCCTTGGCCTCCCAAAGTGCTGGGATTAGAGGCATGAGCCACTGCAATGGCCATTCATCTTTTATCTGTCAGGAAATTTCAGATTTCAGGGCAAGATTTTCCTTTCAGAAGCTAACATGAGGCAAGAGAAAATTAATAACAAACTTTTTTTCTCATGTATATTCTAAGTATATGCTGCTGAGATCAGCTTTGACACACTTGTGAACTGAAGGCTCATCTACTTAATGAGAGGAAGTGCTGTGGTTATAGAGCTGATTTCTTTCTTTGTTGAAAAATCACATGATAAACAATACTGAAATTACTGAACATCAACTCCAAATGCACATTACAACACTTCCTGACTTGATGAATAAAACAGTAAAAAACAGAAACTTCTTGTCATTCTATGTATTCTTTGACAGTAACTATGAACATGAGAAATATCTTCATACTTGATGGATGAAGCATCTATACAAAGCCCTATTAAGTAACATTGGTGAACCAAAAGCATTCTTTGTTCTCTAGCCTCTACAGTATGGGTATGTGTTAAAAATTCTTCACTGCCTAGCTAGGCATGGGGGCACACAACTGTAATTTCAGCTACTCAGTAGGCCGAGGCAAGAAAATCGCTTGAGGCCAGGAGTTCAAAGCTGTAGTGTGCAATTACTCTGCCAGAGAATAGCCATTGCATTCCAGCCTGGGCAACACAGGGAGGCTCCTAGCTCTAAAAAAAACAAACAAATTCTTCACTGTCAGCTTATGAGATAGTAATGTCTAGTCCTAGCACATAAAAGTCTGAAAGGGTACAGGCTGTAAGCTGGGATGCTATCATCCTGGGGCAATCCTGAAGGTATCTTAGATGGGTTGCTTCATCTGATATAGTACCACCAGTATTGTGACTAGTTCTACAAGTAAGGCACATACCCCAAAGGCGGCAAGTCATAAAGCAGTGCTCAGTTTGAGTAAGATAGTCATAAATTCCTTTAGGAAAGGGTTTTACTTCAACATGAGGAATGTGAAACCTAAAAATAAGCAGACTGTAAAATAGCAGAACAAGACTCTAATAACCTGGCTAAGCTGGATCTTTAGACACAGTATTTTAGCAAAGTGTTGTTGGCTAAAGTAAAAATGAGAAAGATCTGAATGATAAAGAAAATGATGTTCCTTTCGGCTGGAACCGCCATCTTCCAGTAATTCGCCAAAATGACGAACACAAAGGGAAAGAGGAGAGGTACTCGATATATGTTCTCTAGCCCTTTTAGAAAACATGGAGTTGCTCCTTTGGCCACGTATATGCGAATCTATAAGAAAGGTGATATTGTAGACATCAAGGGAATGGGTACTGTTCAAAAAGGAATGCCCCACAAATGTTATCATGGCAAAACTGGAAGAGTCTACAATGTTACCCAGCATGCTGTTGGCATTGTTGTAAACAAACAAGTGAAGGGCAAGATTCTTGCCAAGAGAATTAATGTGCGTACTGAGCACACCAAGCACTCTAAGAGCCGAGATAGCTTCCTAAAACGTGTGAAGGAAAATGATCAGAAAAAGAAAGAAGCCAAAGAGAAAGGTACCTGGGTTCAACTGAAGTGCCAGCCTGCTCCACCCAGAGAAGCACACTTTGTGAGGACCAATGGGAAGGAGCCTGAGCTGCTGGAACCTATTCCCTATGAATTCATGGCATAATAGGCGTTAAAAAAAATAAAAGACCTCTGGATTGTAAAAAATGTTTTTCTTCAAAAAAAAAAAAAAAAAAAGAAAATGATGAAAACAGAAGGCAAGGACCAGCATGCAGAAGAGGCTTTTCTAATAAAGGAAATGTAGCCCATAACTCAGGTTTCTATAAGCAGGAGGCAATTTTTTCTACACCTGCCCTACAGAAGGAGTAAAATGGCTTGTTTCTGACCATAACCATGAAGCAGGTCATAGTTTATCTGCAACTTTTTTTTTTTCTTTTTTGAGACAGGGTCTCACTCTGTTGCCTAGGCTGAAGCACAGTGGCACAAACTTAGCTTACTGCAGCCTTGACTTCCCAGGCTCAGGTGATCCTCCCACCTCAGCCTCTCAAGTAGCTGGGATTACAGAGGTGTTCCACCACACCTAGATTAGTTTTTGTATTTTTTTTATAGAGACAGGTTTTCACCACGTTGCCCAGGCTGGTCTCCAACTTCTGAGCTCAAACAATCCTCCCACTTTGGCCTTCCAAAGTGCTGAGATTACAGGTGTGAGCCCCTATGCCTGGCCTACAATAAAATTAAGAGGATAAATACATGAACTTCAGATATATCTTTTTAGTGCATGAATTTTTTCTCCTTCTGTAACATAAGACATACAACTCTAGAAATAAAGCTGGAAACTCTAGAAATGAAACCATCTATGTCTGGGAATGCAATCTGACAGGTAAAGTTCAATACGCCTTGTAGGGACAACATCCTCGCTTCTAAAGTACTTCATATTAACCACTCATCGACCACTCTGAGGCTTCAATAGAGACAGAGGGCTTAACTCCAGATTGCCAGGCTTTGGTAAAGACAGAAATTCAAAACTTACTTTCTTGTTTTTCAGACAGGGTCTTGCTTTGTCACGCAGGCTGGAGCACAATAGTGTGATCTCGGCTCACTAAAGCCTCAAACTCCCAGGCTCAAGCAATCCTCTCATATCAGCCTTCCAAGTAGCTGGGACTATAGGCAAGCACCACCATGCCTGGCTAATGTTTTTTTTTTAAGTAGAGATAGGGTTTCATCATGTTGCCCAGGCTGGTCTTGAACTCCTGAACTCAAGCAATCCACCTGCCTCAGCCTCCCAAAGTGTTAGGATTATAAGTGTAAGTCACTGCACTTGGCCCACAACTTTCATATGTCCTCCCATTGTTATAAGCTAATAATAATACCAGTTTTAAGTATGACCTAATACATTTTTTACCTTTTTGACCCACCAAAGTGTTTTGAGGATACCTTTAAATAAGAGCAATGAGATTTCTCAAAGAAAAACATATACCCCCAGTAGCATTTATTAGCCAGATTAATGTGATCTTGACACACCAATATTTTTCTCCATTACTCTGTAATGCTAAAACAATCTACCTTGGAGACCAATTTTTCCTAGTAAGACTACCTAGAAACATCACTTTCTGAATTTATCCCAATATTATGAAATATCTTCAGCTCTTTAAGACAAAACTCTGTTTCCACAATGGGCTTTATCTTGTTTTCCACTTTCTTTCTTTTTTTTTTTTGAGACTGAGTTTCGCTCTTGTTACCCAGGCTGGAGTGCAATGGCGCGATCTCGGCTCACCGCAACCTCCGCCTCCTGGGTTCAAGAAATTCTCCTGCCTCAGCCTCCCGAGTAGCTGGGACTACAGGCACGTGCCACCATGCCCAGCTAATTTTTTTGTATTTTTAGTAGAGACGGGGTTTCACCATGTTGACCAGGATGGTCTCGATCTCTTGACCTCGTGATCCACCCGCCTCAGCCTCCCAAAGTGCTGGGATTACAGGCGTGAGCCACCGCGCCCGGCTTCACTTTCTATTAATAAATTCTCTTGCTTCTATGCCAAACTTTCTACACTGCCATCTTTATTCTGAAACCTTGCTACAATGTGATGAGTATTACATAACACTATAAAATAGAACCTAGTAGGGTAGGTCTAGCTTAAAGTCTATTAATGTCTATTTTAATAACTAAGGTATCAAATATACACAATAACAGAACTCACTTATAAGCTCCACGGTGTAGGGCATGAAGTCGACACCTTCACATGCGCTCCTTCCACTGTTCTGTCAGATAATGCCAACTTAACTAAACTCTGAACCTTGTTTTAGGAGAACCAATGTGCTCCCAATTTTTTAAAAATCTTCTTATTTTGAATTAATTATTACTCACAGGGTGTGGTAAAAATTGCACAAAGAGTCTCACATATACTTCAAACCATTTTCTCCGGAGGTGACATCTTATATAGCTATATGGCTACATCTTATAACCACGGAAGTGGCATTGGTACATTACTGTTAACCACAAACCTTGTTAAATTGTCACCATTTGAAAAAACTGAATTCATTTCTGTAAACGTATAGTTCTATGCATTATCTCATGTATACATTTATGCAATTACCTATCACCAAAATCAAGATACAGAATTATTTCATCATCACGTAACAACCCCCTTATGTTACCTTTTATATTTGTATCCACCTCCCACCTACCCTGTTTCCTGACAAGTACTAATATGTTCTCCATCTCTAGCTTTGTTATTTTGAGAATGTCATATGAATTGAATCAGACAGGACGTGATCTTTTGAGACTGACTTTCTTCATCAAGCAAAATACTCAAGTCCACCCAGACCTACTGTGTGTATCAATAGTCCATTCCTTTCTTATTGCTGGGTGATCAGTATTTTTAAACTGTAGAAGAGTAAAATAATTCTGAGTATCAATCAAAGTTTATAAAGAGTTCACTTAATGTTTGGGGAATTTAATGCCTATTTGTGAACTGAACTGACATATCCAAAAATAACTTCCCAGACATTCACTCAAGCAAGAGCACAGTATCAGACATAAATGTCTGATTTTTAAAATGACAGAACTGGAAGAAGAAAAATGAAATGACCGAATTCAATGAAGAAACTCATATGACTTACCCCATCCAGGTGGCAATGGACCAAGAGGATCAAATTCTTTATTTTGTGATGTAGCAAATAAATCTTGATTCTAAAAGGAACCAAAAAGTGATTAAACTATTAATAACTTAACAAATTATGTGACAGCAAGCTTATGAGTTCTGAGTTCCCTTCCCTGGTCATGTATAACACAGAAAGTTTGCATCTTAAAGAAGTGTCACATGGTTATGGATAAATACCAGTACACTTTAGTTTTTTTAAAAAGCCTGTGCAAACATTATCTAACATTTAAAATTATTTAAAATTAAAATACTACACAAATATGTAATCTTCATCCCCAGAATCACCATTTTTTCATTTGTGCTACAAATTTTGCATCAATAATATAAAAATTAGAAAAACATATAAACCCCCTCAAAAGTCATTTATAATACTAGTACCCAGAGTCATCAGATGACTGAGAAAAATCTTGCATGTTTAACTCAAAAATAGAACATTAAATACAGGACATGTTAAATACAAAGAATTATGAGAAAAGAGTTGGGGGACCAGGAAGATCAAGCTGTCAGATGAGTGAAAGGATAGGATTCCAGCTGGAAAGTGTTAATGAGCCTACAACTGTATGGAAGATTTCTTAAAAGTTTCTAATCACATTGTTGAAGAGAAAGATTTGGCTAGATAAAAGCAAAGTAAGAGTCAACCTTTGGAAAAAGAGAACAAAAGTCATACTGACTCCGTGTAGGGACATTAAGTGTACATATAATCAAGTAGAGATAATTATGTGGTCACCCAGTATGACTTGGTTAAACCCTTTCTTCTTTAGTAAAATAAACAAGAGTCTAACTGCATTAAAAATAATTTCACTATGGGGAAGAAAAAAACAAGTAAAATACTACAATGAATCCCATATACCCAGCACCAGGATTCAACATGTATTAAGACTTAGCCATATTTCTTTATCTCTTTCCTCCTGTTCTTTGTTGAAGCAAAAATTAAACATTATTTCACTCCTACATATTTTAGTACGCCTCTCTAAAATCTTTGGACATTTTCTTACATAATCACAATCTCATTATCACATGTAGTAAAGAATCAATGTTAATTTTATCATCTAATACTGAATCTGTAATTAAATGCATGATGGGTAAAATCAGGATCCAAAGTCCTCACGTTACATTACTCTCAATATAGAGCAGCTCTCCTGCTGTCTCTTTTTGTTTCTTTACCCCCGAAACCCTGTGTCACTGGCCTATTACAGAAATCTGGTTGACTGATGAGGTTTTAAAGGACATGAGATATGTTACACTTCTGATAAAATAACTCTTGGATTTAGTGCTGTTGAGAACTGCCTTGCTCCTCCTGATAGACACAATTATGAAAAAATATGAGAATAGGGAGGCCTGCAGGAAACACTACAAAAGCCTGAGTCCAAGATACAGATGAGGTCTGAAAAATCTGGCACATGACATACTGTACTGACAATTCTAAGACAAAGTCTACCCCACTGGCTTTCCCCGGACAGATAAACTGGGGACATGTACAATTAAGCCATGGGCCAGGAAGAGCCATTACCCAGTGTTTTATCATCAACCATATCCAGCCTCAGACTTAAAATGCTGGGTGTATAACAGCTTCTGCATGCTAGTAAGAGTCAGAACAACAATGGTAGACAAAGGCCACTTCATATATACAATAAACAAGACTATTTCTCAACAACACCCCATTATTTTTAAAGTAAATGTTATTAAGGATGTTAAATTCATTCACTTTAGCTTACATCATTGTCTACGTTAACTAAAATAGGCTGTTCAAATTCTACGTAATTTCGAACCACTCTACAACAAGCACAAAGAGTAAAAATTTCAGAAAAGTGATCAAATTATGTTGGATTGGGGGGGGAGGGAAGCATAATGATGAAGGAGAAGCTATACTTAAAAAAAAAAAAAAATTCCAAAGACTCTGAGTACTAAATCGGTCAGGTTTATAATAATCAATACATATAGCAGGTGCTCTAGAAATCTGCTAAATCTGTCTTTTAAAGGAATGTTTTGAAAGATGCAAAAATGAGATAAAGGGTACATATACAGAGGTGAGTATGAAAGAGAGAAGAGATGGGAACTAACATTTCTAAGCATTCAGTATGTGCTAACTATATTGGAACTTTATTTTAAAGAATCCTTAGAAAAACTCTGAGGCAATTTTATATCTACATTTATTTTACAGATAAAGGAAATGAGTCTTGATGAGATTAAGTAACTTACTCAAAGTCATATAGAGAAAGTAACTGTGGAACCAGGATTCGAACCCAGATGTGTCTGACTCCAAAGCCCATGCTCTTTCCACTGGACACCCATGTGGAAACTAGTTTTAAAGAAGGCAGGCAAGCTAGGCATTCAAACCTAGAAGAAATTTGGCCAGGCATACCACAGGTGATTATAATTTAGATAGGAAGGAAGATGTAAAACAGCATAGGGAAAAAAAAAATGAAAAGAAGGGTAAGGTAGACAGGAGACAAAATTAATTTCATCTTTAAAACCACTGGGAAGGAAAATATAGTAACATCTGTTTAGAGACAGTGACAGGAAAAATTGTTATATGAAAGAAAAGCATCTTTGTCATAACCAGGGAAACAAGGGAAGGCTGCTGATAAAGGTGAATTTATCTGCATCAGTGAGTGCTAACTATTATGATGATGAGCTATCAGGAATAGACAGGAATATGGAGAAAAGGGATAAAATTATGCCTAGTGAGGACAGGAATATGAAAGGTGCTGTTTTACTCTGATAAATTCTATCAGGGATGATACCAGTGGCAGTGGAGGGAAAGGGATGGTGATGGAGGGGGTGTTTTCTACCGAGCTCTTAAATACTTGGTTTTCTTCTGTTTAGTTTCTATATAACAGATCCATCTTGTTTGGCACAGAGAATCAAATTTCTCAATGGATGATTTTCCTTTCCCTCCACAGAAAAGATCAATGATACACTGTATGACTTGAGAGATTAGAAAATTCCTAGCACCAGAGACTGCATAGAAACGGAAGCATTAATATATTTTGGTGTATTTACACTATTACTGCAATATTGCTCTACAGGAAAATATGTAAAATTTAAACCATTTGTTTCCAGAAGGGAGATGATTTTATATCAAAGATAATCTAGGTATGAAGCCAGAATAATATAGTAAGCATACTCCTATAAAGTATCAAATTTCTTCAGTCTTCCAGGGTACCAAATAATTTAATAGGTAAGCCTTACCTCCAAATGGTAAAAAGTGGTTAAATTCTATCATTAGTTCTGTACAATCACTTTAGAGTTAGATGCTCTTAGACCCAAGTCTTCAAATGTTTTGGCAAGTCAAGGCAGTAGTAAATTTAAAAATGTTTTAATTATTTTCAAACTGCTTGGGTTTATTTTTACTATTCTTTTGTTCGTGAATTTTAAGTTGTCTAACTTCTCTTTTGCTTATTTTTAACATTAAAAAGAAAAGGAAGTTGGACTTAAGCAATTTACAAAAAGGAAAAAATAAATCACACACAGAATACCCCAGACAAGGCCTAAAAATAATACCTACTAACAGGAACAACTGGTTTGCCATGCTACTTGCACCTTCTTTGTAGTGCTTTACATGACATATGCTGGAAAAAGCTAGAAACAAAATATTTTTATTAGTTTATTAAACAATAGGCTGCTCACCCCATAAATGAATCTCTGGTTAAACTGCTGCATTGCTCCTTGAAGCTGACTACGTTGTAGCTGCCATTGTTCATAGTTCCGGACAGATTCCAGTGTTGGTCTCTGCCACGTTGTTGTTCTTGTGAAATGGTCAACATAATAAATACGTCCCATGTTGTCAACTCGCCGTTCCCAGCTACATCAGCAAAAAAAACAAGCAGCTAATTTAACAAATACTTGTGAAACAGATACAAGATTTTACCTTGAGAAACCACTTTTCATTTATCTGGGATCTTTTATGTATTTTTTAATAGTTTGTAAGTGAACTTAAGATAAATGTTTCTAAAAATTTATTTCTTCAAAGTTCGTAAGATGCATTAGTCAGTTTCTTAAAACGCAACACGGCCGGGCGCGGTGGCTCACGCCTGTAATCCCAGCACTTTGGGAGGCCGAGGTGAGGTGGGTGGATCACGAGGTCAAGAGATCGAGACCATCCTGGTCAACATGGTGAAACC
>PVKV010043512.1:0-10011 GCA_004027835.1 Alouatta palliata | reverse complement strand
CAATTCTCCTGCCTCAGCCTCCCGAGTAGCTGGGACTACAGGCACGTGCCACCATGCCCAGCTAATTTTTGTATTTTTAGTAGAGACGGGGTTTCACCACGTTGACCAGGATGGTCTCGATCTCTTGACCTCGTGATCCACCCGCCTCGGCCTCCCAAAGTGCTGGGATTACAGGCGTGAGCCACCGCGCCCGGCCGACTGCTTGACTGTTTATCATGGGTCAGACCACCCATGCGCCCCTGCTCAAAACTCTCCAATGCCTCCCAGCTCACTCAGCATAAAAGCCCAAGTACTGGCCAGGTGCAGTGGCTCACTCATGCCTGTAATCCCAGCACTTTGGGAGGCTGAGGCAGGCAGATCACGAGGTCAGGAGTTTGAGACCAGCCTGACCAACATGGTGAAACCTCGTCTCTACTAAAAATACACAAATTAGCCAGGCCTGGTGGCATGTGCCTGTAATCCCAGCTACTCAGGAGGCTGAGGCAGGAGAATCACTTGAATCCAGGTGTTGGAGGTTGCAGTGAGCTGATACCACACCACTGCTCTCCAGCCTTGGTGACAGAGTGAGACTCCGTCTAAAAAAAAAAAAGTCAAGTCCCTACAACGGCCCACAGCACCCTACATGAAGTTCACCTCCTAACTTCCCCAAGCCCTCTTCCCTTTGGAAACACAATTCCTCTCCCTGTCCTTGATTTGGCCACTCTCCACACTTCTGCCACAGGGCCTTTGTACAGGCGCTTCCCTCCGCTTGCAAGATTCTTCCTTTAAGAATAAGAATGGCTCCCTCCCTTACCTCCTTCAAAGCTGTGCTCAAGTGTCAGCTTCTTCATGAGGCTTCCCTGACCACCTTTATTTAAAATTGCAAACCAAGGCCAACATGGTGAAACCCCCTTCTGCACAAAAATGTAAAAATTAGCCAGGCGTGGTGGCATGCCCGTAATCCCAGCTACTCAGGAGGCTGAGGCAGGAGAACCTCTTGAACCCGGGAGGCGGAGGTTGCAGTGAGCCGAGATCGTGCCACGGCACTCCAGCCTGGGCGACAGAGTGAGACTCCTCGAACAAACAGTAAACAACAACAAAAAGATACAATTGCAAACCGCCTCCATTCAGCACTGCTAACATCCCCCACCTGCTCCAATTGTTTCTCTGCAATTACCATTTTCCAGCATACTATATGGTTTACTTCTTTATGTAGTCTGTTGTGTATTTATCTTTTCCAGGGAACCTCAACACCACAAGGGCAGGACTCTCTTGTCACTTTGGTTGATGGCCATATCCCAGTGCCCATCCCAGTGCCTGGCACGTATTAAGGAATGAATTAGGATTCCAAAGCCCAGCGTGCCACAAGACCAAAGGTGGTGCAGCGAATAGGGCACACTGCCTTGGGAGCTATCAGCCCTGGGCAAGTCATTAAACATAGGGCTGGGGCTGGGGGTGGGGGCTTCCTGTCTATAACACGGAGATGTCACGTGCCAAGGGCTCAGGCACGCGCCCGCGCGCACACATACACACACCCATTAGTAAGGACACGACCCCTGGCATTCTAATGCTATTTACACTTTTCCACGCAGGAATTCATTTTCTCCCACACTAACCCCACAGACAGGTAGAGCCTTGACAGGTGGAAGAACTGAAGCCCGAGAGCGACAGCGGGGGACCCTCCCTGCTCCACGGCACGGCCTGGACCCCTCCCCGCGCCCCGGCACGGCGACTGTCCGACCCCTTCCCCACGCCTGGGCGGCGCGGAGGCTGCCCTGGGTAGCAGGTAGGGGGCGCGGCTCCAGGGACTACATTTCCCAGGAGCAGTTGTCGCGGTTCCGCCGTTCCTGGGGTTTCAAGAGCCTCGCGTTAAAGGGGGCGGAGGAACTTGCGCAGTCCGCCGGCTGGAAGACTGCTCTGCGGCCGGTGGGGACCTGAGATCCGCCTGCCCGGGTGCCCAGGCGGGGTCTGGCTGGAGTGAAGTCCCCCAGCCCAGCCGTGTCCTCGAGGCGAGGCAAGGCGAGGCCAAGCCAATCTGAATGCCTCCTTTCCTCCTCTTGCCTTCCCCGGCTTCGGCCTCTGCGCCCAAGCTCCCAGGGATCCCCCTTACTTCCCCTCCAACTCCCCAGGGGCGGTGAATCTTGCCGCCTGGCGGGAGAAGGAGCGTCCACTAGCTGGAAGCTCCTGCGACCCGAGGCGACCCTTTTCCCCCGTTCTGGCTTCAGTTCCGGGAATTTACAGGTCGCTGGGATGGGCGGGGAGAAGGGACATGAGAGTTACAAAATGAAATGAAGGCCCAGGTGTCAGGGAGCTGAGCCTCACAGTACCCCGCCCCCAAGCCATCCTTCTAAGTCCCGGGCCTCCGCGGAAAAAATAGGGGTGATGGGGATAGTGATAACAGGCAGGAGGCGCCAAGGATCCAGAAACCGGTGGGGAGCACTTTGCAAACTGTAAAGCGCTGTGCAAATAAAATTATTCATCGTCGTGTCTTTGGATTCATCCAGTCTTTAAGACACGCACGGACCTGGGGTGGGGGGCGGGGTGACACGGCTCCGAAGTCTCAGGGTGGAACATCTCGGATACGAGGGTGGCTATTTGGGTGCATATTAACCCAACCAGGTCTTTTTTTTTTTTTTTTTTTGAGACGGAGTCTCACTCTGTCGCCCAAGCTAGAGTGCAGTGGCACGATCTTGGCTCACTGCAACCTCCGCCTCCAGGGTTCAAGCGATTCTCCCGCCTCAGCTTCCTGAGTAGCTGGGATTACAGGCGCGTGCCACCCCGCCCGGATAATTTTTGTATTTTTATTAGAGACGGGGTTTCGCCATCTTGGCCAGGCTGGTCTGGAACTCCTGACCTCGTGATCCATCCGCCTTGGCCTCCCAAAGTGTTGGGATTACAGGCGTGAGCCACCGCGCCCGGACAACCCAACCAGGTCTTCACGGGAACCCGAGTTGTCTTTGAAAATAACCAAAACAAAGCCACCAGAATGTGGAGTTTTCAAATGACGAAACTTCAGGGAACTGACTCCATCAAAAGAACTACCTTGACCTTTTGAACTAACCTGGCCCCCCACTGCTTCCCTTCCCCGCCTGTGCCAAGGAGATAAGCCCGGAGAGAGGGCAACTGCCACCGAGTCTTGGGCTCCTCCTCCCCCTTCCTTCCATAATCATTTGGATTAATCCATCCCTTGGTGTGCGGGGGAAACCCATTAATTTGCCTCTGGCTTCAGAGACTCCCAGGTCCAGTAGGAGCCCTCCCCCACCCACGCAGCTACGATCCCGTCCCCACCATCAAAACCCTCGGACCCCTCTCCTTTACCCCTCCCCAGCAGCCTACTGTGTCTGCAAACAGCTCTTGGACCATACCGGGATGCGTTCATCGTTTTGACCAGCAACAAACTCCCACTCCCAGGGTATTGTTTAAGTGAACAGTGGCCAGCCTCTATGCTTAGGGAATAAAAGCCCCGGGGTTGTGGGAGGGGGCCCAGGGAGCGAGCGTCGCAGAATCTCAGCTCAGGGCCGCTGCCAAGCGGACCCGGCACGTGAGTAGGAGTCCGGCCACAGACAGGGGGTCCTAGGGTCCCTGAGGTTCCTTCTGCTGGCCTCTGGGCCCCTGAAGCCCGTCGAGCCTCAGAACTCCCTACAGACAGTGGCGCCCCGTGCCCGCCTCGTCTACACCTGCCAAGCGGCACGGGGAAATCTGTGTGCATTTTAACAAAGACATCGCATCTTCCCAGCAAAATGGCGGTGGTCCGGGCCACAGCTCTCTGAACAATCGCACACTTTCCGAGGATAGGTCACAACCCAAGGGACACAACCCCCTCCTCGACCTCTACCCCAGCGCCCCGCTTTCCCAAGTCCCCAAAGCACTCAGGGCCTCTCCTCATTACAGGGGCCCCCAGGACCGTCCCTTGTTAGAGCCTGTGGGGCAGTTTCTTCATTGTGGACCGCCCCCCGGCGTCCCCACCTTGCCTTCGAGGAGCCTTGGGACGGGGACTGGACCCTCCAGGCTGGACCTCAGGGGTGGGGGGCAGCGAGTTCTCCCTCTGACACCCCAAAACTTCCAGGCTGAGAGAAGCCTATAAATGAATTCCCGATTAGAGTATATGGGAGATGTAGGGGTCTTTGAGGAGAGGAGGCCACCCGGGAGCCCCTCCTCATCGCTCAGAGGAGCCGGGCAGCACTGGGGGTTCGGTCTCAGGAAGGAACCTCAAGGCAGAGGTCGGGGGGCGCGCTGGGGGAGAGACGGCAGAGGAGGGGGAAGGGACAAAGTTTGAGAGTGCCCTTCCAATTCTTCCAAGGAAAGTTTCCTTGGGGGCTCCACGGACAGAGAGGGGTAGGGGTGTGGAGGGGCCGGTGGCGGGGTGACTCCCGAGAGGTGACCGGACCCCGGGGGAGCGACCCCTCCCCCCTGTCCCGGCTCGGCCCGGCTGGGAGTCGCCCAGCTCGGGGCCGCGTGTGTTAGTTGGGGCCGCTTTCCGGCAGCTCCGCTGGCCTAGGGGACCCTGCATCGGGCCGGGAGCGGAGCCCCCAGTAGCTCCAGCGGAGAGCTTTGCTACGGGGGGTTTCTCGCACCGGAGCTCCCTAGCCCCGCAGAGCCAGCCCCCTGCAAAGGGGAAATGTGCCGGCGCACCAGCGGTCCTCGGCGCCGTTTGGGGCGCGTGGCGGGCGCGGGGGGTGGCGGCCGGGCCAGCGGGCCGCCCGGCGGGGAAGCCCAGGGAGCCAGGCAGCGGCCCCGGGCGGCGGCGGGGAGCGGGAAGGCCCGGGCCGGGGGGAAAGGTCGGATTTGCTCGGCGGAAGAAACACAGATGGCGGCGGCGCGGCGCCATTCCGGGCCGGGAGCAGGCAGCCAGCAGCCCTGTCCTCACCGCGGTCCGCCCGCCGCCGCTAAATACCCGGATGCGCCGCCCAAGCGCCAGACGCGGAGCTGGGAAAAGGGAGGCAGAGGAGGCGGAGGCACAGGCAGATCCCGGTGCCGAGACCAAGCGACAGAGCGCTGGGGCTGGGCCTCGCAGAGCCGGCTCGGCGAGCTCTCCCGGCACCCGACTCGGGGAGGAGAAGCAGCGACTCCTCGCTTGCATCCCCGGGACCCGCACTCCGGACTGGCCGGGTGTTCAGAGGCTCGAGAGCAGATCCCGAGGCAGGCTTTGCTCAGCCTCCGACGAGGGCTGGCCCTTTGGAAGGCACCTTCGACAGCCGGACCGGGCAGGCCACCATGACCGAGAATTCCACGTCTGCCCCTGCGGCCAAGCCCAAGCGGGCCAAAGCCTCCAAGAAGTCCACAGACCACCCCAAGTATTCAGACATGATCGTGGCTGCCATCCAGGCCGAGAAGAACCGCGCTGGCTCCTCGCGCCAGTCCATCCAGAAGTATATCAAGAGCCACTACAAGGTGGGTGAGAACGCTGACTCGCAGATCAAGTTGTCCATCAAGCGCCTGGTCACCACCGGTGTCCTCAAGCAGACCAAAGGGGTGGGGGCCTCGGGGTCCTTCCGGCTGGCCAAGAGCGATGAGCCCAAGAAGTCAGTGGCCTTCAAGAAGACCAAGAAGGAAGTCAAGAAGGTAGCCACGCCAAAGAAGGCATCTAAGCCCAAGAAGGCTGCCTCCAAGGCCCCAGGCAAGAAACCCAAAGCCACCCCAGTCAAGAAGGCCAAGAAGAAGCTGGCTGCCACGCCCAAGAAAGCCAAAAAACCCAAGACTGTCAAAGCCAAGCCGGTCAAGGCATCCAAGCCCAAGAAGGCCAAACCAGTGAAGCCCAAAGCAAAATCCAGTGCCAAGAGGGCCGGCAAAAAGAAGTGACAATGAAGCCTTTTCTTGCGGACACTCCCTCTTGTCTATTTTCTGTAAATACTTTTCTCCTTTTTTCTCTCTTGATGCTCACCACCACCTTTTGCCCCCTTCTATTCTGACTTTATAAGAGACAGGATTTGGATTCTTCAGAAATTACAGAATAATTCATTTTTCCTTAACCAGTTGTGCAAGGACAGCAACCACCAATCTCTGTAATGATGAGAATGTACTTATACTTTGTTTTGCTATTAACCTACGTGTGGGGTTAGGGATTTGCCGGGGGGCGGGGGACTTGTGTGTTTTGTTTTGTCGGTTTGTTTGCCATGAAGGTAGATGTGGGTGGGGAAAAGACACAAGGCAGTTTCTGGCTAGATGAGAGGGAGCCCAGGAATTGTGAGGTTAGCAGGAGTATCTTTAGAGTGAGTGAACTCTCTTTGAGTTGGGCACCGGTTGTGAGAGTTTCAGAACCTTTGGCCCGGAGGAGAGAGGTGGTAGGCAGCAGCCGGCCGGCAAAGGAGGGAGGTGGAAAAAAACCGCCCCCGCCCCCGGGCTGACCCCCACCTCCCAGCGGTGAGCAGTGGGGGATCCAAACCCAGTTTCCTTCTCATTTCTGTCAGTTTGCCCTTTCAGCCTCCCTATTGTCTTAGGGAAGGGGAGTGGGGTCCAAGTGACAGCTGGATGGGAGAAGCCATAGCTTCTGCCAGTCAGCTAGGATGTAGCCATTGGGGGATCTTTGTGGCTTCAGCAAGTTCTCTTGTTAAACCGGAGTGAAAACTTTAGGGGAAGGGTGGGGAATCAGTCAGCCAAGTGCCTCAGTGTGCTCTGTTGAAACTTGGCTTTTTCCACACAATCCATGGATTGTGTCCTAGGAAGACCTCTTTTTCTTTTCCTCTGGGTTTTTGTTCCTCCTGTACGAGAAGTGGCTTTGCTTGGTTTGGTGGGGCTGCGGCAACTTAAAACCTCCCGACCTCTTTTTATTTGAGCCTTTTATTATAAGTAGTTGTAGCTGGGGGAGGGGAAGTGGGCGGGCAGTGGACAGTAAGGCATACTGCAGTGGATTTGGGATTTGCGGAGTAGTTTTACAGAGCTAGATGTATGTGCATGTGTGTATGTGTATATATACATATCTAGGACTAGTATTTAGTTTCACACCGGGAGCTGGGAGAAAAAAAACTGTACAGTTGTCTTTCTCTTATTTTTAATAAAAATAGAAAAGTCGCGCACTTGCGCGTCCCCCTCCCCCCTTTTTAAACAAGTGTTACTTGTGCCGGGAAAATTTTGCTGTCTTTGTAATTTTAAAACTTTAAAATAAATTGGAAAAGGGAGAAACTGAGCGGTGTATTTTTTCCTCACTTTGAAGACGGGATGAATGCGGACCAGTTGGGCTGGCGGGCAGTGGGGACATCTGGGCGTTTGCACCTGAGAATGGGGTGATGGTAACAGGAGCTGGACGGAAGCCGGGAAACCTTAGTCCCGGAGGCTACGGAACGTGCCTTAGCCGGTTTCTAGGCTTCTGCCTTTGGGGTCCAGAGGGCACCCCATTTCCGTCCGAGAGGTGGGTACGTGGGATTGCGGTGGGAAGCCTGGTGGGCTGGGCCCTGACGCGACTTCCTCCGCCCCCTTCCCTCCCTTCTGCCACCCGGACCTCTGCAGTCTCAACTTACAAGTCAAGCTGCTAGGTCTCCGGCGATCCCGCCAGGCCCCGCCCATCCATCCTAGACCCGCCTCCCAGCCGCGATAAGTAAGCCCCGTCGCTCCGATTGGCTGCTGGGGCCCGGCCCCCGGCCACGTGACCAGGCTGCATCCGCGGTGCGCACGGCTCCCTCGCTGGCTGCCGCGCTCGGGCGAGGTAGGAGCGATGTGGGCTGGGAAGGTCTGGCGCGCCTTACTCTCCGGAGTCCCCTGCGGACGCCGCGCGCAGTCAGCGCTGGCTCAGCTGCGCGGTATTCTGGAGGGAGAGCTGGAAGGGATCCGCGAAGCTGGCACCTGGAAGAGTGAGAGGGTCATCACGTCCCGTCAGGGGCCGCACATCCACGTGGACGGCGTCTCCGGAGGTAACTCCCCCTCCCGGGAGTCGTTCCAAAACCTTCTCCGAGCTTGCGCCGGAATGGAGGTCCTGGAGGCGGGGGTGGGCGGCTGCTACGCTCTTAGCTACTGCTCCCCTTCCCAACTCTTAGGCCGACTTAATGGCTTCCTAATATTGACTCTAGCCTGGTTAAACCCGTTTTGAAGGAGGGAGGTGATTTGCCCTTGAGCACCTTTTTGGCTCACAAGGCAGAGCTGGGACCAGCCCTGTGAGAATGTGAGAAAAGGAGAGAGACACCCAGCTGGCTCCCACCGTGACGCTGTAAGGAAGGGTGGTGGGAAGGCGGCAGCAAGGAAACCCGTATTTCTTGAGCGGCTGCTTTGTGAAGGCCTCTACCAATTGCTGCTGCACGTGAACTGCTAAATTCTAAACGCAGGAATGACTAATTCCATTTTACAAACGAAGAGGCTGAAGTCCAGAGATGCGAAGTGGCTTGCCCAAAAGCCCCCAGCTAGTTGCAGGCAGCGCTGGAATATTGAAGCTGGAACATTGCCTAACTGGCCAGAGAGAACAGCTTCCTACCCAATCTCATAGCAAGCAAGGGGTCCCAGGGCTGCCGCAGAAATCATATGATGAGATGGCCCTGCCAGGTTTTCCTCATTTCTTTCTTTTTTTTTTTTTTTTTTTTTTTTTTCCTGAGACGGAGTCTCGTCTTGCTCTGTCGCCCATGCACCGCAACCTCTGCCTCCTGGATTCAAGCGATTTTCATGCCTCAGCCTCCCAAGTAGCTGGGACTACAGGCAACGTGCCAGCACACCCGGCTAATTTTTGTATTTTTAGTAGAGACTGGGCTTCGCCATGTTGGCCAGGCTGGTCTCAAACTCCTCACCTCAAGTGATCCGCCCGCCTTGGCCTCCCGAAGTGCTGGGATTACAGGTGTGAGCCATGGCTCCCTACCCTCCCTCATTTCATTCTAACCAGTGGTTACTGCTTGACTTATTTGTCAGGCCTCAGGTGAGGTGATCATCAACAGGCTCCCAGAGCCGCCTCCTGCCCAGGAAGTCTGCATGGAACCGTTGGTGCTGTTGTACTCATTTGTAAAGTAGAAGTCCCAGGTAATCAATCCCTCCTCTCCCTCAGAGGAAGCTTAGAGCTGGTGAAAAGATGGGAAATTAGGAGACCCAAGATCTCATCCTGTTTTTAACTTTCCCAGACTGTGTGAACTTTTCCCTGCTCTGGACTGTTTACTCCTGAGGTCAGCTGTGCTCACCCTGGGCTTTAGAATTTGGGGACTGGCATCTCAGGCACCCACCTTTGAGGATGTGATTCTGTGCCAGGCAGCAAAATAAACTGTGGAGATCCAGGACTGCAACAGGCATTGACCCAGCCCTCTTTAACCTGTAAGGAAACCAAGGCCCAGATCTTCAGGCACGGGAGAAGCCTGTGAGAAAGGGCTGGGCTCCTCCTTGGGTAGAATGTGATTCAAAGCCAGAGTTTGGGCTGGGCTCGGTGGCCTGTGCCTTAAATCCCAGCACTTTGGGAGGCCAAGGCGGGCAGATCACCTGAGGTCGGGAGTTCAAGACCAGCCTGACCAACGTGGAGAGACCCCTGTCTCTACTAAAAATACAAAATTAGCTGAGCATGGTGGCACATGCCTGTAATCCCAGCTACTGAGGAGGATGAGGCAGGAGAATCTCTTGAACCCGGGAGGCAGAGGTTGCAGTAAGCCGAGATCGCACCATTGCACTCCAGCCTGGGTAACAAGAGCGAAACTCCATCTCAAAAAAATAAAAATAAAAAATATGTTTAGTTGGGCATGGTGGCATGCACCTGTAGTCCCAGTTACTCAGGAGGCTGAGTGAGAGGAGTGCTTGAGTCTGGGAGGCTGAGGCCGCAGTGAGTCATGACTGCGCCACTGTACTCCAACCTGGCAACGGAGCAAGAACCTGTCCAAAAAAAAAAATAGCAAGAGTTTAAACTTCCCGCCAGGCGCCGTGGCTCACCCCTGTAATCCCAACACTTTGGGAGGCTGAGGTGAGCGGATCGTGAGGTCAAGAGATCGAGACCATCCTGGCCAACATGGTGAAACCCCGTCTCTACTAAAATACAAAAATTAGCTGGGCATGGTGGTGCGCGCCTGTAGTCCCAGCTGCTCGGGAGGCTGAGGCAGGAGAACTGCTTGAACCCAGGAGGCAGAGGTTGCGGTGAGCCGGGAT
>PVKV010043511.1:0-10012 GCA_004027835.1 Alouatta palliata | reverse complement strand
CACTCTTGTTACCCAGGCTGGAGTGCAATGGCACGATCTCGGCTCACTGCAACCTCTGCTCCTGGGTTCAAGCAGTTCTCCTGCGTCAGCCTCCCGAGTAGCTGCGACTACAGGCATGTGCCACCATGCCCAGCTAATTTTTGTATTTTTAGTAGAGACGGGGTTTCACCGTGTTGACCAGGTTGGTCTCGATCTCTTGACCTCGTGATCCACCCGCCTCGGCCTCCCAAAGTGCTGGGATTACAGACGTGAGCCACCGCGCCCGGCCAGCATTTTCTCTTTCATTTCAACCCTGGTGAATCTGACAGTTATGTGCCTTGGGGTTGCTCTTCTTGAGGAGTATCTTTGTGGTGTTGTCTGTATTTCCTGAACTTGAATATTGGCCTGCCTTCGTAGGTTGGGGAAGTTCTCCTGGATAGTATCCTGAAGAGTATTTTCCAGCTTGGATTCATTCTCTCCGTCACATTCAGGTACACCTATCAAACGTTGATTATGTCTTTTCACATAGTCCCACATTTCTTGGAGATTTTGTTCATTCATTTTTACCCTTTTTTCTCTACTCTTGCCTTCTCGGTTTTTTTCATTGAGTTGATCTTCGAGCTCTGATATTCTTTCTTCTGCTTGGTCGATTCGGCTGTTGAAACTTGTGTATGCTTCACAAAGTTCTCGTGTTGTGTTTTTCAGCTCCATCAATTCAGTGACATTCCTCTCTAGGTTGGTTATTCTTGCTAGCATTTCGTCAAATCTTTTTTCAAGGTTCTTAGTTTCTTTGCATTGGGTTAGAACATGTTCTTTTAGCTCACAGAAGTTTCTTATTACCCACCTTCTGAAGCCTGATTCTGTCATTTCATCACACTCATTGTCCATCCAGCCTTGTTTTCTTGCTGGTGAGGAGTTGTGATCCCTTGTAGGAGGAGAGGCGTTCTGGTTTCGGGTGTTTTCCTCCTTTTTGCACTGGTTTCTTCCCATCTTTGTGGATTTATCTATGTGTGGTCTTTGTGGTTGGTGATTTTCAGATGG
Source organism: Alouatta palliata (assembly GCA_004027835.1). Taxonomy (NCBI): domain Eukaryota; kingdom Metazoa; phylum Chordata; class Mammalia; order Primates; family Atelidae; genus Alouatta; species Alouatta palliata. Next base: position 8,992 of record PVKV010043511.1, on the reverse strand, counting down.
GGTCTCTCACTGGACGTCCAGTTTGTGGATGATGAAGTTATTTCTTTCTGTTTCTTAGTTTTGCTTGTAACTGTCTGGCCCCTCTGCTGTAGGACTGCTGAGGTCCACTCTCTGCCCTGCTTGCCTGGGGATCACCTGCAGTGGCCTCCACGCTTTCACTGGGAGCTGCAATCCTCAGCTGCTCCTAATCGGCCATCTTCTTTAATATCCCCCTGCTCATTACATTTAACGTAATGTTTTCCAGGTTCGTCTGGGTGTTCCAAATGACAGTTTTAATCATTTTGCTGGCCGAAGAATATTCCCTAGTGTGTGCATACTAGAGTTTCTTGACCCTTTATCTGTAGATGAACAGGTAGGTTGAATGTATACCCAGTAATGGGAATGCTAGATGGTATTGTATTTTTCTTTTCTACTGTTCGCAGGACCCCAGCTGTTTCTTATAGTGTCAGTACTAATGTACATTTCCGGAAACAGTTCCCCTTTGTGGAAATTCATACCAGAAATTGTCTTTTAAATATTTTAATCTGTTTGTAATGTTCATTGTAGTTGGAGTGAGATAAGATCTGAGTATGGTTTTGATCTACATTTTTCTCATGAGTAGTAATGGTAAACACGATTTTGTAAATGTTGGGTCAGTTTTCTGTCTGTGCAAATCTCTCTTCAGATTAGTTGCCCAATTTTGGTTTGGTAATTTTTCTGTTTGGTTTTTTTTTTGTTTGTTTGTTTTTGTTTTTTGGCCAGCTGGTAGTGTTACCGGCTTGTACCTTTTCAAAAGTTATCCCTTATCCACTCATTGTTTGCCCAAGCTTTTCTACAATTTTTAGTGTACTTTTTCATTTTGTTCATTGTTTCCTTTGTTGGGCACAAACCCTTCAGTTTGACCTGGCCCCACAAGTGTATAATTTCTTGGTTAGCTGTGCTGTTGGTTACTAATCAAGGAAAAACCAAATCATTACCAAGGCAGTTTTTTTCCCCTGCTTTTTTTGTTACATTTTACAAATCGTGAGCCTACATCCAAGTTGTCCTAATTATTACATATACCCGAGGTTGGTTTTATAGGCGCTTTATGGTTGCAGTTTAGTGTATAATCTTTAATCCTTTTGAGTTGATGATTACAAATTTCATATCATAAGAGTCCTGTATTATTTTTTTGCATATGGATATCCAGTTTTGGAAACCTTTCCCATTGTGTCATTTTGGTGGCGTTTTGAAAGATGTGTTCACTCTGTATAAATTTGTGTTTATTATTCAGCGCCCTCATTTTGCTCACTGGTCTGTGTTTCTCTGTATTTACCAGTAACATATGGGTTGATTAACTAGGGATTTTCATTTAATCAGAACTCAGGGAATGTGATACATCCCACATGGTTTGTGCTTCTCAGGATAACTTTGGAAATTCGGGGTGTTTCACATTTCCATAAGAATTTCGGCATTGTTTCTTTATATTTCTTAAAACACTGTTTGCCATATATAAATGTATATAATAGAGGGTACAAGGAAGATTTTGATACATGTGTATGTTGAGTAAAGATCAAATCGGGTTATTTACCATCTCTTCACCTCATATGGTCATGACTTTTTTTTGTGGTAACAACATTCATAATATTTTCTTCTGGCTACTTTGAAACATATGATACATTTGTGTTAAGGCCAATCATCCTGCTGTGGAATAGAAGACCAGAATTGATTACTCTCACCTGAGCGTAACTTTTTACCCATTGCTAATTCCTTCCCAGATCCTCTCCATCTCCCCAGCGACCTCTAGTAACACCTATTGAACTTTTTGCTTCTAGGAAATAAAGATTTTTTTCCATTTATCCTGTCATAGGAAATGTTTGCCTCTTCCGGTGCTACCTGATTATGGCTGTGCATGACCTTATAAAGATTTAACCACTTTTTTTTTTTTTTTTTTACAAACTCAAGATTTTATTAAAATCATTTGTAAGTGAAATTAACATATCTTGATGGTGAAGGAAGACTTTTAATAAAGCAAAATAATGAATTATGTGAATCAACAAAAAGAGTGAAACGTGTTAACAGTGACATTTAAATGGTTACATGATTTTAATTATTCTTTGGATAATAAGCAACCTTGTGATGTCTATTCAAGAAAAGCCTGTGCCTACTGTGGAATTTGCAGTTGAATAAGAGCTTTGTTCGATGCTTTTGGTAATTTAAAAGAAACAAATGGAAATGGTGTAAAGACCTTATAACAATCTCCCACCCACCAGAAGAATCTAAAAGGTAAGGCGGGGAGCATTAGAAAGACAGTGAAAAGAAAAATAAAAAAGGCCACACACGCATTGTGTTTATTTGAGACAGAGCAAGAGAGAATGAAGTGTTTGTTAGAGAAGGTGGTGGAAGGCCAGCTGACGCCACCCCCTTCCTTATCTGTTCTTGGCCGCCAGGGGTTTCCGGCTGATCTTTTTCGATTTGTCATTATTCTTCTTTGGTGGCTCTGGGTTGGCCTGCATGTGTCTGCCATAGAGAGGTATTTGTATGTCTCAGAACAGATATACTCAAAAACATGGGACACTCCAAGCTGGAAGTGGTCGGCAATGGGGGTCACCCAGGGATTGTTCTCGGCTTTGAATACCTGCTTCTGACCAGTTAAATCCAAGTTTCCTAGCTCTGGGGGCAGAACAGTGAGGCGGTTCCCCTGAATGTGGAGCTCTTTAAGCTGGGTAAGCTCTCCGATTTCCTTAGGCAGCGAGATCAGGTCGTTATCCCTAAGGCTGAGTATCTGCAACTTTGTGAGCTTCCTGATATCTGGCGGTAGGATTTCAAAATCATTGTCACTTAGATAGAGTGCACGCAGGGTGGTCAGGTAGAAGAAATTTCCAGGAAGAGAATTTTCGTTCAAGTTGTTGTAAGTCAAGTCCAGAACCTCAAGAGCTGGCAGGGAGCCGAAGCCTCGTGGCAAACCGTTCAGCCTGTTCATGCCAAGGTTCAGGTGTTTTGAGTTTTTGAAGGCTGCTGATCTGTGTGGGCAGCTCCTCAATCTGGTTATTAAAAAAGTTGAGCACTTCCAAGTTCTTTAGTTCTGCTATGTTTGGTGGCACCGTTGTTAGCTTGTTATGGCTGAGGACCAGTTGTGTGATATGGGATCAGGAAAACAGGCCGTTGACATCCAGCATGTTGGAGATGCCCCGGTCACTCATGTCCACTTCGGGCTGGTTCTTCTCCCTGCTCTCCTTCACCAACTTCTTCAGAGACTTGGACATGGTCGCGGAGGGCAGCCCCTACGAGGGTGGGCGTGCAACCACAGGCTTCGGCAGGATGCACTCCGGCGGCGAGAGATGCCCTGGCTCCCGGCAACACCAGCACGGAACAGCGAACACGCCCAGCCTCGGCGCCCGGCGCAGGCGCACACCGCACTGCTGCCAGATCCACGCCCGACCCTACCCCAGATTTAACCACTTTTAATAGCAACAAACAATATTAGCTACCATGTACTGAGGCTCAGAAACATTAAGTAACTTGCCTAAAGTCACACAGCTAGGAAGGGGCAGAGTGAGATCTTGCAGTGACAGTTTGGAGGGAGAGGAGAATAAGTGATGGACTTTATTCCTGCCATGCAGATGCAGGTGGGCCCCTCGACTTCAGCTTTTCCAGGGCCGCACATAACTCTAGAACTGCTGGGCAGCTCTATGACGGCATCTCTCCTCATGAGCTTGCTCTGGGATGGCTGACAAAGCTTCTTTTTAATTATTACCATCCAAGTGAGAACACTGGCCAGAAGCTTCTATCTTTCTGGAATTTTCCTTCCTGTAGGGTCTCCCAGCCTCAGCAGTTCCTTTCTAAGTTGGCTAACTCTATTCTGGTTTCCTCCTAGACTTTACCTTGTGGATTCAGAGGGGAGACTACTGTTGCTAACGCCTGCTGAGTGTCATTTCTGGTGTGGCAGAGTTGACAAGCCCCCTGCTGCTTCACTACTCCTGACTCATCTTTACAGAGCAGACACACCTCACGTCTTGGGCATCACTAAAGAATGTTCCGGTAAGTAAACTTTCTAGGAATCAAAACATACTGCTCAGAACACTCAGCTTTAGAAACATGGAACTATTTTGCACATTAATCTTTTTCTTTTTTTGATATGGAGTCTTCCTCTTGTTGCCAAGGCTAGAGTGCAGTGGCACAGTCTTGGTTTACTGCAACCTCTGCCACCCAGGTTGAAGCGATTCTCCTGTGCCAGCCTCCTGAGTAGGTGTAATTACAGGCACCTGCCACCATGCCTGGCTAATTTGTATATTTTCAGTAAAGACAGGGTTTCACCATTTTGGCCAGGCTGGTCTTGAAATCCTGACCTCAGGTGATCTGCCTGCCTTGGCCTCCCAAAGTGCTGAGTTTGTGCCATGGCCAGGTCCAATACAGGGCCCAGCCAAGTCTAGGGTGATGGCCAAGGCGGGGTCAAAACTAGAATACGGCCAAGGAAGAGTCAGGGTAGGCAGGGCAGGGCCAGAGTGGTGTCAAGACCAGGACAAGGACACGAAATGGCCAGGGAAGAACCAGGACAAGGGCAAGGACATTGCAGGTTCATGGCACGGCCAAGGTGCCGGGACAGGGTCATGTCCATAGCAACACCAGCAACAGGGCTGGGGCTAGGACAGTGACAGGGTCAGGGGCAGACCAGTGCAAGACGAGGGTAATTGGAGGTATTTCAGGGTCAGGACAGAATCAGGACCAGGGCAGAACCAGGGTAAGGCCTCAGGCAGGGAAGGGACAGGGCCAGGGTCTAGGTTAGGGCCAGGGTGGAGCCAAAACAGAGGTGCAAGGACTCAGGAAATGGTTAACGTTTTTGAGACCCGAGGACTAAGGGTCAGGTCCAGGGACAGGGTGGGGGAGGGCCAGTGCTGTGACAGAGCAGGGTCATGGCCAGGTAGGACAGAGATGGTCCATAGAGAGGGGAGGACCGATGCCAAGGTAGGTCCAGGTTAATGGCAACTAGTGCCAGGGCTGAGACAGGGCCAGGGCATATCAAAGGTGAGACCAGGGTATTGCACTGCCACGGCAGTGTAGGGCAGAGTAATGGCAGGAGTGGGCTACTTCAGGGCCACTTCACTGCCAAGATGGAGCAGAACAGGGCAGACGATGGTAGGGCTAGGACAGAGCCAAGCCACGGCTGGGCCAGGTCAGTTCAGGGCCAAGACACATCCAAGTCCAACTCTGGGCCATGGAAGGTCTAGGGCTATGGCAGGACAAAGTGTAGGACCAGGTCCATGTCTGGGCTAGGGTCAAGTCCAGAGCAGGGCCTAGTGAAGGTTAGCTTAATGGCCAAGGCAGGGCCAGAGCAGGGTCAAAGCCAGGGTAGGCCAAGGGCAGGGCCAGGGCGGGGTGAGGACACAACCAGAACATGACATGGCAGGATTGTTCAAGGCAAGGGCTGTACCACGACAGAGCAGGGCCAGGGACATGGCAGAGTCAGGGCAGGTCCTTTGCAGGGCCAGGGAACAGGGAAGAGCCAGGGTCAGGGCCTGGATAAGGGCAGGGCTAGGGTCAGGGACATGGCAGGGACAGGGCAGGGCCATGTCAGGGCAGGTCCAGTGCTATGTCATAGAAAGGGCAGAGAAAAAGCCAAGGCAGGTTTAGGGGGCATCCAGGGAGGGACCAGGGACAGGGCACATCTAGGGCAGGATAGGTCAGGGTAATTACATGACTGTGCCATGGCAGAGCCAGGTCAGTTCTGGGAGACAGCAGAACAGGTAAGACCATGGTGAGGCCAGGGCAGGGACGGGCCAAGGCAAGGATGGGACAAATCAGGCCCACGACTTGTCCAAATCCAGGTCACGGCCAGAACAGGACCAGGACCATGACCATTGGCAGGCCTGGGGTCATGTCAGGAAAAATGGCGGGATCCGAGTAAAGGCAGGGAAGGGGCGGGTCATGCTTGGGCAAGTGTAGCACAGGGCCAAGGAGAGGCCAGAGCAGACAGGGTCCAGGGCAGGGCCAGGGTCAAATCAGGGTCCGGGCTATGGCAGGACCAGTGGCAGGGTGAGGACCATGGCAGGACCAGAGACAGGGTCAAGTCAAGACCAGGTCAGGGCCCAACATGGACACGGTTGGACAGGGCAGGGCCAGGGTCAAATCAAGGTCAGGGCTATGACAGGACCAGTGGCAGGGTGAAGACCATGGCAGGACCAGGGACAGGGCCAAGTTGAGACCAGGACAGAGCCCAACATGGAGACGGTTGGGCAGGGCAGGGCCAGGGCAGTGCAGTGCCCAGTCAGGGCTGAGCCAGGGCAGGACCAGAATCAGGGCAGTTGCAGAGCCAGGGCAGGACCAGTGCAGTGTCACGGTCGGGGAAAATCCAGGGGCAGGGTCACAGCCAGGGACATGCCAAGACTAAGGCCAGGGCCGGAAGCAGACAGAACCAGGGTCAGGGCTTGGGACAGGGCAAGGACAAAACCAGCACAGGATGACATCAGAGCAGGGCTACAGTAGAGAAGAGCCAAGGCAGAGCAGGGCCAGTGTAGACCAAGGACAGGACGAGAGGATAGCAGGGCAGGGACAGGGAAGGCCAGAACTGAGACATGGACAGAGCAGGGCCCACAAGAAAGTATACCCAGAAACGGGGCTAGGGCACAGGCCAAGGCCAGAGAAGGGCCAGAATAAAAGCAGGGCCAGCTCAGAACCAGAGCCAGGGCCAGGGCAGAGCAAGACCAGGGTAGAGGGTGCTATGGCAAGCCAGGGTAGGGCCAGAGCAAAGTAAAGGCCGAAGCAGGACTAGGATAGCACAGAAATGAGACAGGGCTAGGACCAGGGCAGAACCAGAGAATGGCAGGGCCAGGACAGGGCCAGATCAATGGCACAGGCAGGGTCAGCATCATGCCATAGCCAGGGCTGGTAAATGCAGGGCCAAGGAGGGGCCAGGGTCAAAGCAGACATAGGTTGGGTCCACTGCCAGTGCGCGGCCATTTCAGATCCAGGGCATTGCCAGTGTCAGTTTACGGCTAGGAAAAGTTTGGGTCAGGGACAGGGCCAGAGCAAGGGCAGGGTTGGGGAGGTTCCAGGGCAAGGGCAGTGTCGGGGCAGAACCAAGACCAGGAGAAAGCAAAGGCAGGGCCAGGGCAGTGTAGGGTCACAGCAGAGCAGGACTAAGATAGCACAGGGCAGGGCCATAGCAAAGGCAGGGCCATACCAAGGGCAAGGGAAAGCACAGGGCAAGGGAAAGCACAGGGCAAGGGCCAGCATGACAAGGTGGGGGTCTAACGCTACCACTCTCTGTGTCCCATTCAAGGTTTTTCTGGCTTTGTCCAGCTGCTCCATGCTAGGAGAAGGAAGAGCCGTCTGCTGCATGCTGGAGGCTGGAGCCTGTGGTACCACGGCTCGCCTCGCTGCGGTGGGTGGCAGTGACGGAGACTGCAGAGCGCCGGAGAGGTAGGAAGGTGGCTGGCTGCCACCTTGTCGAGTCTCTGCCGGGTTTTGGTATCAGGATGATGTTGGTCTCATAAAGTGATTTGGGAAGGATTCCCTGTTTCTGGATTGTTTGGAATAGTTTCAGGAGTGGTACCAGCTCCTCTTTGTATGTCTGGTAGAATTTGGCTGTGAACCCATCTAGACCTGGGCTTTTTTTGGGTGGTAGGCTCTTAATTGCCGCCTCAACTTCAGACCTTGTTTTTGGTCTATTCAGGGTTTTGACTTCTTCCTGGTTTAGGCTTGGGAGGATGCAAGTGTCCAGGAATGTATCCATTTCTTCCAGGTTTACTAGTTGATGTGCATAGAGTTGTTTGTAATAATCTCTGATGATGGTTTGAATTTCTGTGGAATCTGTGGTGATATCCCCTTTATCATTTTTTATTGCGTCTATTTGATTATTTTCTCTTTTCTTTTTTATTAATCTGGCTAGTGGTCTATTTTGTTGACCTTTTCAAAAAACCAGCTCCTGGATTTATTGATTTTTTGAAGAGTGTTTCATGTCTGTATCTCCTTCAGTTCTGCTCTGATCTTAGTTATTTCTTGTCTTCTGCTAGGTTTTGAGTTTTTTTGATCTTGCTCCTCTAGCTCTTTCAATTTTGACGATAGGATGTAAATTTTAGATCTCTGCTTGCTTCTCATGTGGGCATTTATTGCTATATAATTTCCTCTAGAGACTGCTTTAAATGTGTCCCACAGATTCTGGTATGTTGTGTCTTCATTCTCGTTGGTTTCAAAGAACATCTTTATTTCTGCCTTCATTTCATTGTTTATCCAGTCAACATTCAAGAGCCCGTTGTTCAGTTTCCATGAAGCTGTGCCGTTCTGAGTTAGTTTCTGAATTCTGAGTTCTAACTTGATTGCACTGTGGTCTGAGAGACTGTTTGTGATGATTTCCGTTCTTTTCCATTTGCTGAGGAGTGATTTACTTCCAATTATGTGGTCAATTTTAGAGTAGGAGTGATGTGGTACTGAGAAGAACGTATATTCTGTGGATTTGGGGTGCAGAGTTCTGTAAATGTCTATTAGGTTTGCTTGATCCAGGTCTGAGTTCAAGTCCTGGATATCCTTGTTAATTTCTGTCTCGTTGATCTGTCTAATATTGCCAATGGGGTGTTCAAGTCTCCCACTATTATTGTGTGTGAGTCTAAGTCTCTTTGTAAGTCATTAAGAACTTGCCTTATGTATCTGGGTGCTCCTGTATTGGGTGCGTATATATTTAGGATCATTAGCTCTTCTTGTTGCATTGATCCTTTTACTATAATGTAATGTCCTTCTTTGTCTCTTTTGATCTTTGTTGGTTTAAAGTCTGTTTTATCAGAGATGAGAATTGCAACTCCTGCTTTTTTTTGCTCTCCATTTGCTTTGTAAATCTTCCCTTTATTTTGAGCCTTTGTGTATCTTTGCATGTGAGATGGGTTTCCTGGATACAGCACACTGATGGGTTTTGGCTTTTTATCCAGTTTGCCAGTCTATGTCTTTTGATTGGGGCATTTAGCCCATTTACATTTAGGGTTAATATTGTTATGTGTGAATTTGATCCTGCCATTTTGATGCTAGCTGGCTGTTTTGCTGGTTA
>PVKV010043510.1:0-10012 GCA_004027835.1 Alouatta palliata | reverse complement strand
AAAAAAAAAAAAAAAAAAAAAAAAAAAAGCTTACAGGGATAGCTCAGCAATGGCTCTACTGGAAGGACAAGGCGTAATCACACTCACCCCCAGAGGTCTGGAATATTCCCTTCAGGACTGGAACTCACTCACATATACCCCTGGTCACACTTCCAACCCATCCCCAAAGACTTCTGCTCTGTACTTGCTTTTGGGAACCCCAAGCACTGCAAATGCTAACTGGATAAAAATTTAAGTTCTTTAAAAAGAACCCCTTCCCATGATACTTTAATATACACAGAGCTGCTATTCAGACCTACTTCTATCGCATCTCTGGAAGAAGCAAGAGCAAGGCCAGGCCTCGAGGGTGCGTCCCGGGCCGCCCCTCACCTGTACTCAGCAACTCCTCCTGCGTGCTTCTTCATGGCCGTGTCTGAGCTCATCCCGTAGAAGAGCTTGAGCTTCTGTCCGTTCCTCTCAATCACTTCTCCAGCACACTCTGTATGACCCGAAAACATCCCTCCCAGCATGACGAAATCGGCTCCAGCTCCTACATGCCAACAGCGGGGACAAAACAGAATAGCAGAGAAAGGAACGCAGGGGAAGCAGGCTCCCCAACAATCCAAGTGCTTGCCCAGTTTGCCTCCCCCTCCGCCAGCTGTAGTCAAGAGAGAGGATGGGCCTCTCACATCTCTCCTCCTGGAAAAAGGGAGAGGGTCTCCATGCAGGTAGACAGGGACAGGGCACGCGGGGAGAAAGAAACGCAGCCACAGTGTATGGGGCTGGTGTCCCCTACACTGGCCCATGCTTAATGGCTATTAATGGCTAACTAGGACCACCTTCCTCAGATCTAACTTTTCTAGAATCAGACAAACATTAAAAATTGGGCAGTATTCTGCCAGGCACAGTGGCTCATGCCTGTAATCCTAGCACTTTGGGAGGCCGAGGCGGGCACATCACTTGAGGTCAGCAGTTCAAGACCAGCCTAGCCAACATGAAACCCCGTTTCTACTAAAAATGCAAACATTAGCCCGAAATCCCTTGAACCCGGGAGGCAGGGGTTGCAGTGAGCCGATATCATGTCACTGCATTCCAGCCTGAACAACAGAGGGAAACTCTGTCTCAAAAAAAAAAAAAAAAAAAAAAAAAATTTAGCAGTATCTTAGAAAGCATGTTATCTAATCTTATACTTAATGCAGTGACTCCTCTATGATGCCCCTTCAGGCATCTGGTCTGTGCTTGAAGCTCTCTGTACTCTGACACTCCCAGTGCTATTTCTAGGTCAGGAAAGGGCCTCAGAACAGAATGAACCTCCTACACTGGAGATTCATTTCTACAAGGAAAGCAGCCCCTGTGTGACGGAAGCCTAGTAAAACTCTCCCCGCCCCACGGCTGTGCTATCTATTAGACTTCCAGAGTAAATGCTCCACCATACTGATAATCACCGAAGGACCACACTTCCAGGACAGGCACAGAGGAGGCAGAGGTGCTGAAGCTGCCTGTCTTTGTGGGCTCTACTGGCACAGGCCCAAGGCAGGCTCTGTGTTTATCCCAAGTGCATGGCACATGGTAGACGCTGAATGATTAGCTGTCAAAAAAGGAAAGGAACATGTGGGAGAAATAATAAAAGTAGTTCTCATTCCCCATCTTGTTCATGGATCACTGTGCAGACAGATTCCTCATTGCCTATTAACTAAGGAACTGCTACAACCTCCCCTCCTAAGTCCTACTGAGGGTTTACATTCAGAACAGAACAAGACAGCAGGCAGCGGAGCACACATGCATTAAGTAAGAGGATGGAGGAGGAGGGGAGCCTGCCAAACCCTAATTAGGAGGAGAAAACGTAGGAACCCTTCAAAGTGGCCCTGAGGCCTTGGATCTGGTCATTTAAACACCGGTAGAGCACTCCGGGATTCGCTCTGGCGTTACAGTCCCTTCCATTCAGCGTGACGGAAAGGCGTCACGCAGGGAAGCAAGGCACAACACAACCTTCCTACATGGCAGCCACCTCTGAAGACCCTTCCTCCCTTCCAGGGTTCCTAACATGAATGCTGGCCCCCTGGCCCTCCTGCCATGATTTTAAGGAGCCAGAGGATAACTGGTGTCCAGCCAGGATTCCTGAGAACCGCAATTCCAGGAGCACAGCACCTCCTTGGCGGCTGCAGAGAAGCAGATGTCAACAGCAGGAACGCAGAGCACAGACACACCGAAAGAACGCTTTGACGGGTTCCCAGCCATTTTCATTTCGGGACACTCTGGCATCCTTCCCTGACAGGGTCCCTCTCCCTGCACTGAGTCTCTGTACAAGCATGGCTGCACTGATTGACAGACAGTGGAGGAGGGAATGACACCCAAGGGAGACTGAGCTGAGCATGGTCCAAAGCCCAGGAACTGTGATCTACAAGGCACCTTCTCAACAGCCAGTCACTTTAAAGTGTGTTCGGCTCCCTCTGTACAGAGAGCATGCGTGAGGCAACACAGAGTCCAAGATGGCCCACCACCTGTAGTAAGTCGTTACAGCTCAAAAACCAATCGTGGCCAGCCATAGTGGCTCACGCCCGTAATTCCAGCACTTTAGGAGGCTGAGGCGGGCGGATCCCCCAAGGTTGGGAGTTCAAGACCAACCTGACAAACATGGAGAAACCCTGTCTCTACTAAAAAAAATAAAAAGTACAAAATTAGCCAGGCGTGGTGGCGTGTGCCTGTAATTCTAGCTACCCAGGAGGCTGAGGCAAGAGAATCGCTTGAACCTGGGAGGCGGAAGTTGCAGTGAGCTGCAATCGTGCCATTGTACTCCAGCCTGGGTGACAAGACCAAGACTCCATCTCAAAAAAACAAAAACAAACAAAAACACAATCATAAAATTGCCCTTGGCCGACGATCCTTACAACACAGGGTATGTGACAGTCCCAGTTAGCAGAGGCGCTGTGTTCTCCTCCTTCTGCCCCGACTGCAGGACTGCGACCTTGTCATTCCCTCCTAGAGCCTCAGCTCCCTCAACTATAAAACAGGAACCTGGGATCAGTGGAGGGTCTGTGGATTCCCTTCCACAGATAGGATCTATGATTAGGATGAGGTTAAGTCCCATTTTTTATGACATCCTTTGGGTTGCTCTGAAACCTTGTTGCTAAGAACAATCCCTATGTTTTCCTTTGTCACTATCAGGGTTGTTGGCTGAACATTTATTTTTTAATTTTGATTTCTTTTTCTTTGAGATAGGGTCACTCTGTCACCCAGGCTGGAGCGCAGTGAGGCGATTTTGCCTCACTGCAACCTCTGCCTCCCGGTTTCAAGCGATTTTCCCACCTCAGCCTCCCAAGTAGCTGGGATTACAGGTGTAATTACCACCACACCTGGGTAACTTTTTTTTGGTATTTTTAGTAGAGATGGGGTATTGGCCAGGCTGGTCTCAAACTCCCGGTTTCAAGTGATCCGCCCACCTCAGCATCCCAAAGTGCTGGGATTACAGGCATGAGCCACTGCACCAGACTGGCCTTTTTTTTTTTTCTGGCATCAGCAAAGGGTGGAGGCATGGGAGCTTCGGTTCTGCCTCCTGCCGGCACCTACAGCCCCCACACTTCATATTCTGGAGCCTGCAGCCACAGGGCCAGCTCTGACTTCCGAATGCAGTCTGCAGTTCAGTGGCCAGTAGGGGCTTGACAGCCCTACTTCACTGCCTGTGGTGCTGAGACGCTGGACCTCTAGTGCTTTCCCTAGAAAAGCTCAGGATCTGCTGCCCTCCCACCATGGCTCCCTGATCCCCAATCCCAAGGGCTCACAGCAGGCACTGCTGCCCCCTAGTGGGAGGCAGGCTCCAGCCTCCAGTGAGAAACGGCTGCGGGACTTTTCCACGCTGGCTCCAAAAAACCCCCTGTAGTTCCCACACATCACAACTGGCACCGTCCCCATGGACAGGTCCCCAGAGCCTTCTCTGCCCTGAGATGAAAAGGCCACGACTTCACCCACTCCTGGCTTGCAGGACATTACCCCCAGATCCATCTCCTGGGGCATCTGCGGCCTGCTTTGCTATGGACCAGAACCAAACTGGTGCTGGGATCTGGGCCAACTGGGGCTGAAACCCAGGGAGACGAAACTCCAGGCAGGCCCAGAACTTCCCCAGCAGGTCCCCCTCCTCATTCAGGTTGCCACCTGGAGAGGTGCAGGGAGCTCCCTCCCTCCCTCCGTCCGTCCCTCCTTCTGCACCAGGGCCCAGCCTTACCAAAAGCTTTGGCGACATCCCCCGGACACGTGCAGCCTCCATCCTTCACAGAGGAAAAAGCAAGGACAGGACATCATCAGTGGGAGCTCAGCCAGGCTGTCCCCTACCCCAGGATGATCCAGTGACCAGGGGTTCAGACCCACCACAGCCCCCAGCAAGCACAGGGGCCCACGCCGCCCCCCACCACCATGGCTGTTGCTGTCTGACAGGGTGTATTCCCCTCAATATTGCATCTTTCACTCCCAAGCCCGTCCAGACTTCATCTGTGGGTCAGAGGCTGGCATCACCCACCACTTGCCCACCTGGGCTCAGGCACTTCTGCTGGTGAGCAGGAGGCAGTAGGGGCTGTGAGCGGCAGGGACCTCGGCCCTCATCCCATGCCAGCCCCTTATATAACACACCCAGCCCTTCCACCGTCCACGCTCATTCTCACTCAGGAGTCACCTTTCCCTCTCTGCCTGGTGTGAGGTGAGATTTATTTAGTACAAAGGTTGAATTCTTTTAAGAGCCAAGAAAAGGACATTGAGTTAATCCTTTTATCTTTCCAGGTACCTCCACGTCTCCTCTTCCTCACGTAGGGTACACAGTTACCTTAAAGTCAAACATCTGTCTTCCACCCACACTGCCCATGCAGAGCACGCCTGGGCTGGCTGCATGTGTAGCAGGCCCAGTCTTTATCTTGAGCTGCCTAGCAAGGTTCAGCTGGGGGGGAGGGGTATTGTTCAAACACCAGCCACACAGTCCAAGGCTTCTAGGATGCAGAGCTAGCAGCATTTGCTTACAAACACAAGACACCAAAAGCCCAGGCTGCTACCTGCTATTCCTAATGTCGTCTGGGTGTGGTTCAAGGGGGACAAGGACAGCAGCAGTTCCCTAGAGCAGCAGCCAGACACACAGGGACAGCCACAGAGGCCACAGCACAAGAACAGCCACGGAAGCCACGGCGCAAGGGGAGACAGCAACAGTGTCAGGGCTCACGTGACGGCGACACGGCCCACAGCTCAGTGTGGGTCTAGGAGAAACAGCAGGGCCTCCGAGGGAAGCACCTGTCCCCAGAAGGTGGGACCCACTTTGGGAAGGAATGGAGGAAAGACAGGGTACCCGGGCTACCCCGTGTTGCAATCTGCAGGAAGGTACATGCAGGTCTGGAGTTGGAGGGCAGGAAACTGGGATGAACCATCTTGAAAAGGACATCTCAAACTGAGAACATAGGGTGTCTGTGACTCAGTCATCTTTCTCTATCCACCAAGGAGGCCTGTCACTCCAGGAGCTAGGACTTCAATATTGTTTCACTTCTTTGCAGCTCTGATCAAAAGGTTAAGTGTGAAGGCTGGACCTTTTCTTGATAAACATTTACTGACTACAATTATGTCCTCAATCAAATGTGTTATTCAGACATGGCTCCTCTGACCCCCCAGAGGGCCACAGAGCACTGGGGAATAATTATTTCTGAAGTAGTCTTGCCGTATGTTATTTGGTCGAAACCCTCCGTGTGGAGACAGCAACAGGGCTTGCGGCTCCATACACCCTGTTAATGCTTCAAAATCCTGGCATATTTATTTACTTTACCTTTCAGAGGTACAACCTTAAAATGCCCTTCGCTTGCCATGCCAATTAATTTCAAAGTGCTTCATCTCTTCATCAAAACCAGCGCTACACAGTGTTTCACACTTCTGGCCTCAAACAGATTAAATAAACTCATGCTCCCATTAAAATAAGTCCTACATATGTATGACTTCAGAAAAAAAAAAAAAAAAAGAGCCGGGTACGGTGGCTCGCCCCTGTAATCCCAGTACTTTGGGAAGCCAAGGCAGGCGGATCACCTGAGGTCAGGAATTCGAGACTAGCCTGGCCAACATGGTGAAATCCCATCTCTACTAAAAACATAAAAATTATCTGGGCATGCTGGGCACCTGTAATCCTAGCTACTTGGGAGGCTGAGGCAGAAAAATCGCTTGAACCTGGGAGGTGGAGGCTGAAGTGAGCTGAGACACTGCACTCCAGCCTGGGTAACAAAGAGCCAAACTGTTTCCAAAAGAAAAAAAAAAAAGATTCACTCTTTTGTTCACCTATTTGTGTCTCCTGTGGTGTCCTGAAAATTTCCTATTATTGTGGGGAGTGGGGAGGCCTGACTTATGGGCCCTGTGTTATGGGACCCCAAGAAAATCAGCCTCTCTCTTCCCAGGATGGGCCAGAGAGCCACAGTTAATACAATTGTATAACGTGTCACAAAGAGGAAGTCTTATCCCGGTGTCATCTGCTCACAGGGTGCTTTTGTATGTGCACTTGTGAAATGGACAGCGTACACCACACAACCCCAGCTGCACATTTAACCAAGAGCCATCCAACGTCACATGATGCCTCAGGACAGACAGGGCAGTCTGCTTCCTGCCTCTGTATATTTCCAAAAGTGTTCAAAGTGTCCTGCCACGTTCTCGGGAAGCAGAGTAGCTCCAGCAATCTAAGACACACATATATCTTCACACATAAATATTCACAGCTGCTGAAAGGTTGTTAAAAACATCATCATCATCATTTGGGCTAGCATTTAGTTCTGTGCAAGTGTTCAAAGCGGTAATTTACAAGGGGTCCTTTTTTTGTTTTTCCAAAAGAATTAACATTATATTTAAGTACAAACGGCACCACAGGACATGAATGATAACTTGTGAGTTGTCGGCCTGCCTCTTTTGCTTAAAAATACTTGCTCAGCACCCAGGTACATAAAGCACATTCTTAACGACCTACAAAGAGTCTCAGATTCCCACACAGAGTGGGAGACTTCAACACTCCACTGTCAATATTAGATTAATGAGATAGAAAATTAACAAGCATATCCAGGACTTGAACTCAGATCTGAACCAAGCAGACCTAATAGACATCTACAGAAATCTCCACCCCAAATCCACAGAATATACATTCTTCTCAGCACCGCATTGCACCTACTCTAAAATTGACCACATAATTGGAAGTAAATCACTCCTCAGCAAACGCAAAAGAATGGAAATCATAACAGTCTCTCAGACCACAGTGCAATCAAATTAGAACTCAGAATTAAGAAACGAACTCAGAACCGCACAACTTTATGGTAACTGAATAACTGGCTCCTAAACGTCGACCAGATAAACAATGAAATGAAGGCAGAAATAAAGATGTTATTTAAAACCAACGAGAATGAAGACACAATGTACCAGAAACTCTGGGACACATTTAACGCAGTCTCGAGAGGGAAATCTATAGCAATAAATGACCACCAGAGAGCGAGGAAAGATCCAAAATCGACACCCTATCATCAAAATTGAAAGAGCTAGAGGAGCAAGATCAAAAAAACTTAAAAGCTAGCAGAAGACAAGAGGTAACTAAGATGAGAGCAGAACTGAAGGAGACAGAGACACAAAACCCTTCAAAAAAAAAAAATCAGTAAATCCAGGAGCTGGTTTTTTGAAAAGACCAACAAAATAAATCACTAGTCAGATTAATAAGAAAAGAAAGAATAATCAAATAGATGCAATAAAAAACGATAAAGGGGATATCACCACCAACTCCACAGAAATACAAACTACGATCAGAGATCACTACAAACAACTATATGCACATAAACCAGTAAACCTGGAAGAAATAGATAAATTCCTGGACACTCACACCCTCCCAAGCCTAAACCAGGAAGAAACTGAAACCTTGAAAAGACCAATAACAATGGCTGAAGTTGAGGCAGCAATTAATAGCCTATCAACCAAAAAAAGCCCAGGTCCAGATGGGTTCACAGCTGAATTCTCCCAGATGTACAAAGAGGAGCTGGTACCATTCCTTCTGAAACTATTCCAAACAATCCAAAAAGAAGGAATCCTTCCCAAATCATTTTATGAGACCAACATCATCTTGATACCAAAACCTGGCAGAGACTCAACAAAAAAAGAAAACTTCAGGCCAATATCCATGATGAACATAGATGCAAAAATCTTCAATAAGATACTGGCAAACAGATTGCAGCAGCACATCAAAAAGCTTATCCACCATGATCAAGTAGGCTTCATTCTGGGGATGCAAGGCTGGTTCAGCATACGCAAGTCTATAAACGTAATCCACCACATAAAAAGAACCAAAGACAAAAACCACATGATTATCTCAATAGATGCAAAGAAGCCTTGGACAAAATTCAACAGTCCTTTATTCTAAAAACTCTCAATAAACTAGGTATCGAAGGAACATATCTCAAAATAATAAAAGCTATTTATGACAAACCTACAGTCAATATCAAACTGAATGGGCAAAAACTGGAAGCACTGCCTTTGAAATCTGGCACTAGACAAGGATACCCTCTCTCACCACTCCTATTCAGTATAGTACTGGAAGTTCTAGCCAGACCAATCAGGCAAGAAAAAGAAATAAAGGGTATTCAGTTAAGAAAGAAGGAAGTCAAACTGTCTCTATTTGCAGACGACATGTTTGTGTATTTAGAAGACCCTATCATCTAAGCTCAAAATCTCCTTAAACTGATAAGCAACTTCAGCAAAGTCTCAGGATACAAAATCAATGTGCGAAAATCACAATCACAAGCATTCCTATACAGCAATAACAGACTTAATGAGAGCCACATCAAGAACGAACTGCCATTAACAATTGCTACAAAGAGAATAAAATACCTAGGAATACAACTAACAAAGGATGTAAAGGACCTCGTCAAGGAGAACTACAAACCTCAAGGAAATAAGAGAGGACACAAACAGATGGAGAAACATTCCATGCTCATGGTTAGAAAGAATCAATATTGTGAAAATGGCCATACTGCCCAAAATAATTTATAGATTCAATGCTATCCTCATCAAGCTACCAATGACCTTCTTCACAGAACTGGAAAATACCACCTTAAACTTCATATGGAACTAAAAGAGAGCCTGCATAGCCAAGACAATCCTAAGCAAAAAGAACAAAGCTGGAGGCATCATGCTACCTGATTTCAAACTATACTACAAAGCTACAGTAATCAAAACAGCATGGTACTGGTACCAAAACAGAGATATAGAACAACGGAACAGAACAGAGGCCTTGGAGGCAACACCACACATCTACAACCATCTGATCTTTAACAAACCTCACAAAAACAAGCAATGGGGAAAGGATTCCCTGTTTAATAAATGGTCTTGGGAAAACTGGCTAGCAGTGTGCAGAAAGCAGAAACTGGACCCCTTCCTGACACTTTACACTAAAATTAACTCCAGATGGATTAAAGACTTCAACATAAGACCTAACACCATAAAAACCCTAGAAGAAAACCCTAGGCATAACCATTCAGGTCATAGGCATAGGCAAGGACTTCATGACTAACACACCAAAAGCATTGACAACAAAAGCCAAAATAGACTAATGGGACCTAATCAAACTCCAGAGCTTCTGCACAGCAAAAGAAACAATCATTAGAGTGAACCGACAACCAACAGAATGGGAAAAAAATTTTTGCAATCTACCTATCTGACAAAGGGCTAATATCCAGAATCTACAAAGAACTAAAACAGATTTACAAGAAGAAAACAAACAAGCCCATTCAAAAGTGGTAGAAGGATATGAACAGACACTTTTCAAAAGAAGACATACATGAGGCCAACAAACATGAAAAAATTCTCATCATCACTGATTATTAGAGAAATGCAAATCAAAACCACATTGAAATACCTCCTCATGCCAGTTAGAATGGCTAACATTAAGAAATCTGGAGACAACAGATGCTGGAGAGGATGTGGAGAAATAGGAACACTTTTACACTGCTGGGAGTGTAAACTAGCTCAACCATTGTGGAAGACAGTGTGGCACTTACTCAGG
>PVKV010043509.1:0-10013 GCA_004027835.1 Alouatta palliata | reverse complement strand
TTTTTTTTTTTTTTTTTTTTTTTTTTTTTTTTTTTTTTTTTTTTTTTTTTTTTTTTCTCTCCATTTGCTTGGTAAATCTTCTTCCATCCCTTTATTTTGAGCCTTTTTGTATCCTTGCATGTGAGATGGGTTTCCTGGATACAGCACACCGATGGGTTTTGGCTTTTTATCCAATTTGCCAGTCTGTGTCTTTTGATTGGGGCATTTAGCCTATTTACATTTAGGGTTAATACTGTTATGTGTGAATTTGATCCTGCCATTTTGATGCTAGCTGGCTGTTTTGCCCATTAGTTGATGCAGTTTCTTCATTGTGTTGATGCTCTTTACCATTTGTTATGTTTTTGGAGTGGCTGGTACTGGTTGTTCCTTTCTACGTTTATTGCCTCTTTCAGGAGCTCTTGTAAAGCAGGCCTGGTGGTGATAAAATCTCTGAGTACTTGCTTGTTCGCAAAGGACTCTATTTTTCCTTCACTTATGAAGCTTAGTTTGGCTGGATATGAAATTCTGGGTTGTAAATTCTTTTCTTTAAGGATGTTGAATATTGGCCCCCACTCTCTTCTGGCTTGTAGGGTTTCTGCAGAGAGATCCACTGTGAGTCTGATGGGCTTCTCTTTGTGGGTAACCTGACCTTTCTCTCTGGCTGCCCTTAGCATTTTTTCCTTCATTTCAACCCTGGTGAATCTGATGATTATGTGCCTTGGGGTTGCTCTTCTTTAGGAATATCTTTGTGGTGTTCTCTGTATTTCCTGGACTTGAATATTGGCCTGGCTTGCTAGGTTGGGAAAGTTTTCCTGGATAATATCCTGAAGAATATTTTCCAGCTTGGATTCATTCTCTCCATCACATTCAGGTATACCTATCAAACGTAGATTAGGTCTTTTCACATAGTCCCATATTTCTTGGAGACTTTGTTCATTCCTTTTTATGCTTTGTTCTCTATTCTTGCCTTCTCATTTTATTTCATTGAGTTGATCTTCGACCTCTGATATCTTTTCTTCTGCTTGGTCAATTCGGCTGTTGAAACTTGTGTATGCTTCATGAAGTTCTCGTGTTGTGTTTTTCAGCTCCATCAATTCACTTATATTCTTCTCTAAGTTGTTTATTCTCGTTAGCATTTCATCAAATCTTTTTTCAAGGTTCTTAGTTTCTTTGCATTGAGTTAGAACATGTTCTTTTAGCTCCGAGAAGTTTCTTATTACCCACCTTCTGAAGCCTGATTCTGTCAATTCATCACACTCATTCTCCATCTAGCCTTGTTCCCTTGCTGGTGAGGAGTTGTGATTCCTTGTAGGAGGAGAGGCATTTTGGTTTCGGGTGTTTTCCTCCTTTTTGTGCTGGTTCCTTCCCATCTTTGTGTATTTATCCACCTGTTGTCTTTGTAGTTGTTGACTTTCAGGTTGGGTCTCTGAGTGGACGTCCAGTTTGTTGATGTTGAAGTTATTTCTTTCTGTTTCTTAGTTTTCCTTCTAACAGTCTGACCCCTCTGCTGTAGGACTGCTGAGGTCCACTTCAGGCCCTGCTTGCCTGGAGATCACCTGCAGCGGCTGCAGAACAGTAAGGGTTGCTGCCAGTTTCTTCTTCTGCTATCTTTGTCCCAGAAGAATATCCGCCAAATGTCAGTCTGAGCTCTCCTTTATGAGGTGACTCTTTGGATATATGGGGGTCAGCGGGCTGCTTGAGGAGACAGTCTGTCTTTTATAGGAGCTTAAGTGCTGAGCTGTGAGCTCCGTTGTTCATTCGGAGCTGCTGGGCAAGTACATTTAAGTCTGGTGCAGCTGACCTCATAAACCCCTTTTTTTTCCCCAGGTGCTCTGTCCTGGGGAGTTAGGGCTTTATTTATGAGTTTCTGTTATGCTGCTGCCTTTTTTCAGGGCTGCCCTGCCCAGCAAGGAGGCAGCCTAGTCACTGCCTGCAGAGGCTTGCTGAGCTGCTGTGGGTTCCACCCAGCTGTCGTGTGAACTTCCCTGCAGTCCTGTGTATACAGGTGTAGTTAGAGCTGTCTCCACAATGGCGGCCCACCTGTAGAATGGTAGACTCTGTCTGTAATGGTGGGCTGCGTCAGCAATGGCGGGCTGCCTCGGCAATGGCAAACTACCTCCGTAGTTGCGGACTCCCTCGGTAATGGCGATGCCCCTCCCCCACAGAGCTGGACCATCCCAGGTTCAGCTGTGCTTGCTGTGAAACTCTCAATCCAGAGCGTTTCCGATTGCTGTTTTTTTGTGGGAGTAGGACCAGCTGAGCCCGATCACCTGGCTCCCTGCCTTAGAGCCTTTTTTTTTAGTTGAACAGTCGACTGTCTCCCAGGTGTTCCAGTCGCCTGTTGAAAAGGCACCGGGATCTGTGTGTTTTCCCTCGCAGTGACCCACTGCACTGGCTGAAATAGTGGCACTGACATTTGTGGTGCTTTTTTTGCCCAAGAATCTCCTGGCGTGGCTCCCTGTTTCAGTCCCCTTTTTAATCAGATGAATGGGCGATTCTGCCTTCCTGGAGCTCCAATTGCCAGCTAAAATGGTGCCCGGACCCATGTATTTTGTACGGAGAACTGCCACACCGGGGCACCGGCCAAAACAGCCGCGCCGATGAAAACAGTCGCTCCGGCCAAACAGCCGCGCCGGCGACCCATGGGGCTCCTCTGCCTGGGAATCTCCTGTTCTGTGGGCAATAAAAATCCGTCTGGAAATGCGGTGTCCACTCACCCTCTGTGCTTTCACTGGGAGCTGCAATCCTGAGCTGCTCCTAATCGGCCATCTTGGATCTCCAGCTGTATTATTCTCTTACCTCTGGGCTCCAGTCATCAAGAAACAGCTTGATGTCCATCCCTGGGAAGCAGGCATCTCCTTTTATGCACTTCCATTGCTAACCACCCTGGATACCAGAACATACAATGTTGGAGATGAGTGCTCCCTGCTTTGGTAACTTAAGAGACCAGAATTACCACCTCCACTGTTAGCTCCATACAGCGAAGTCTTAAATTAGCAGGAAGCAGCAGCCTATCAACATTATAGAAACACTTAAACCTTTCTACTCTTAGCATGCGTTCCTCAACCTATGTTCTCTTCTAGTTGCTTCTTGTTTTTCTTCCATTTTCTCCCACGTTTTATACATAAACTTTTAAAAATGATTGCCTACACTTGCTTTCCTCATTTTCTACCTACTGTGAACTCCTCAACCCACTACAGTCTCATTTCTGACCTCACCAAACCACAAAAACAGCTCTGGTCAGAGTCACTAATAATATTTCTTGTTAAATTCAGTAGACTCCCTTCCCCTAATTCCTTACTTGCTCTCTTGGCATCTTCTCTGTGTTGAAACATTCTCTGCCTTTGGTTTGGTGATAAAGCGCACTCCAGGTTTTCCTCCTACCTAACTGGCCACTTGTCTCTCAGACTCAGTATATTCATCCTGTACTTTTAGTAGAGATGCTCCTTGGAGTTCTGTCCTTAGCAATATTCTATTGTCACTCTATAAATATTCTGGGGAGAGCTCACCATGCTCATGGCTTCAAATATTTTCTGCTTGTCTCTCTCTTCTCTGGTTGTGCCCACATGATGGCTTTCTCTATTCTTTATTCTCTACTGGTTATTCATTTCCTTCTGGTAAGGCTTCATTATTTGGTGCCTGGACCACTTTCAACCACAGGACTGTATCCAGGACCTAAATATTTCTACCACAACTTCATTTGGTTTTTATTACCAAATAAATAAAAGCGTATTGTTAACTAACCATGGTTCAGTGACAGTTGGTCTGATCCGAGTAAATTTTCAGTAAGATCCTGGTTCTAGAACTCATATTAATTGACTTAAGGGTGATATTTTTATTTAGGCTAATTTTGATTTTTTTGAATGAAGCTTAAAATTCCAAATTATGTCCAGAAAATCTGTTGGGCTTTTAAAAAGGCATTTGAGATTCTGCAGTGTAAGTGAACATGTTCAAGCCTGTACATAACAAGCAGAAGGAGCCTGAGACTTATTTTGGGTTACCCAGTGGCATTTCAAGATACCACCCTGATTCAACACAGCTTACAGATTTAAGAAAATGGGTTATGTGGTTATTCTTAAACAACAATAACCACCAAGCCATCTAATAAAGTGTGTGGGGTGCAGAATGAGTGCGTGATTGGACTATGGTGCATCAGCCTTGCAAATAGCCATTCCCAGAGTGGATTGCAATTTGCTGTATGTCAAATGAATGGTGAAACGGCTGTATTGATTCATTGCATGATTTCTAAATCTATTGGGGGAAAGAAAGGTTTACAAATTCTTGATTTTATACTTACTTTTCAGGTTGCAGAAAATGGATTTGACAGAAAACACTTGCACCTTGTTCCACTGAATGAGTCCCCTCAGATACTGTTTCCAGATGACAGTCTTCTCTCGCCAGACATATTTAGCAAGAGGAACAACACACTTTGAAAATGCCTATCAAAGGCATTTAATCATAGTATAAAGACTCCCGGGGTGAGGCACAGTCCTGCCCTGTTCACTATTATAGGTTTATTTAATGTATTCTGCACAGTGATGCTTCACATGGCAGTGAGGATGCTTGATTTAGGCATTAGGATGTTTCTGATCCCCCAGGAAGCTTTTCTGCCACAACAGGTTGCAAGGCTTCATGGCTGCCTTTGATGAAGCCATTTATCTCGGTGCCAGCAGCAGGATGTTCAAAGTGTGCGCTTGGGAAGGTATGCAGCAGATTATACATGCTTTTGTGGAGCCAGATTATTACTGACAAGCAGCTTGGAGAAGAGGCAGGTTATTTATCCTTCTGTTGAAGGCTGCTGAACTTATTCTGTGAAAACAATGAGGTAGGATAATAGGAAGAGGTTCTTTCATCCCAGCTCCTTGCTACTTGTAGGATACTTTGCTCAGGAGAGATGTTCAAACAGTTTCTGGTAGGCATTGTGCCCATAGGTTGAAAAAACTTGATTGAAAATTTGTGCCTTAATGCTCATCTGTAGTCTGCACTTCTGGGTAGTGTATGTGAAAACCACAGAACCCGTGCTCAAAATACTAGATAACTTAAATAGTAACATGTTCTTGAACCTACATCTGTTAGCTTTTGCTGTGTAACTAGCTTTCCCAAAACTTGGTGGCTTTAAGCAACAATCATTTAGCTCATGATTTGGCAGGCTTCCTGGGAAGTTCTTCTGGTCTAGGATGGCTCTACTGATTTCTGCTGGTTTCTTTCATCAGTCTGCAGTTAGCTGGAAGGTCCACCAGATGGCCGGATGATCCAGAATAGCCTCACTTAATATGTCTGGCAGTTGACTGGATTCTGGCTGGTAGCTGGCTGACTGTGGTTCTTGCTGAGGTAGCCTTTTATCCTTCAGAAAGCTGAGACTCAATCACATGATGACCTCAGAATCTCAAGCACAGCAAGAGGGCAAATCCCAAAATGCAATAGTCTTCAAGCCTCTGCTTGAGTCATGTTGGCAGTTGTTCCACTGGTCAAAGCAAATAACTTAGTCCAGATTCAGAAGATAGAGAAAAGTCCCCCACGTCCTGATGGGAAGAGCTGTGGTGTCAATCTTGCAAGGGTATGGATGTAGGGGGGCAGGATAATTTTTGATCATTTTTTACAATTTACCACAGAGGTATTTAGAATTTATAAAGTGTTTTCACATGCATTAAACCTCACTATAGCCATGTGAGACAAAAACAATGATTCCTGTTCTACAGATGAGTAAACTGGCTCATAGAATCTGAGTAGTATAACCAGGTAACAATAGCATTTGTGCCCCATGCCACAGCAGCCTGCACTGTAAAAATGGAGAAAGCCTCTGCCATGCCATTAATTCTAAACCACACCTTTGGTATCCCAGCATGGGTTTTTTGCTTGTTCATTTGTCTCATATCAGATGGTTTCCAAATTTAATGAGAATCTCCTGACACTTGTTTAATGTGTAATATCCTGGCACTTGTTATAATACAGATTCCAGGGCCCCACCAGAGATTCTGATTCAGCCAGTCTGCTGAGGATTATGGGTCTGCATTTTTAACAAGGAACTTCAGGAATCTTGATGCACATGGCCTGAGCTCTCCAAGTTGAGAAACACTGGCTTCTATTATGATACTGAGTGTTTCCAGCGTGGCATATTTTCATGCTGTAGTAGAAAGTCTACACATGACATTTCCTTTGGTCAGCTTTCCAGATCTATGAGTTAATAGCGTTTGGGCAATTCTTTAATTTCTCTGAGCCTTTGTCTTGACAGCTTCAAAATAAGGACAATTGGAAAGACTCCCATAAGGCTGGTGTGAAGATTCAATGAATAGCCTATGAAGCACTGACCCTGGTGCCTAGTAGATCCTAAGTTCCTTTTTCTTCTCTGTTTATCCGAGAAGCTTCAAGACCAATTGATAAGGCAAGTCTACGAGAAGTGAAAAAAATGGTTTCTAGAATACACTGGAGACTTGCACTGTCAATGCCCATAAGTGAGAAGTGATGGTGAAATATTCATCAGCACGTCAAAAAGCACATAGCTCTGTTTCGGGGGATGGGGGAAGCATCACATTCTTTAGATGCCTAAGAATCATGATTGGAAAGAGTGGCAGGCTTGTTAGGCAACAGCTGTTGTCATTAGAGACCCAACTATATGCACAAGAGGCACAGAAGGGGTGGTCATGCCTCAACCCCTCCAGTCTTTTCCAAATTGCTGCGGACTTTCAGCGTCAGCACTATTGTCTGTACATCCCCAGACAGTGCCAAAATGTATAATGATTCTATATTAAGACTTGGCCTTACTCAAGTGAGTCGTGTCATTGTGGATAGAATCCCTACAAAATATTTTCTTGTAATAATATAAATG
The DNA here is from genome assembly GCA_004027835.1 of Alouatta palliata. Classification (NCBI taxonomy): domain Eukaryota; kingdom Metazoa; phylum Chordata; class Mammalia; order Primates; family Atelidae; genus Alouatta; species Alouatta palliata. The sequence goes on along the minus strand of PVKV010043509.1, from coordinate 3,208 downwards.
AAGCCTCTACAACATGGTATGTGGTATATTATTTCCAGATCCTGTGGGGGCTTTTAAAAAAGCTTCTGTGTTAAAGTGATGAGCGAATAGCTTGTTTCCTGCAGTTTTGCTGTTTGAGCACTTTCTTGCCTATTTTTTATGCTTCTCTTACTTTCTCTGTCCAGTCTGTTTCCCCTTTTTCTTCATCGCTTCTGTCTTTGTAAAGTCATTCTTTTTTTCTTTCTTGTTTTTTTTTTTTTTTAAATAAAAAGTGCCCTTTTTATCCAAATAATCAGAATCCAGTTTCAAATGGGTGCCTTTATTCTGCTTTATGGTATTTGCCTCTCCACCTGTGGTCATCATCTATACCAGTAGATGGAGCACATCTCCTATGTTAAACTGTACTGTAGGTTGTAGGGTGGGGTGTTTTTCCCTCATCTGTCATTTTTGCTGCAGTGAAATAGTAGTTGGAAGCTGGTGTAATACAAAGCAAACCCCCTAATCTTGGCTAGACTACAGCATATACTTTTCTGACTCATGTCAGCAATGCAGGGTTTAACAGTAGCTGATCTAGATAGGTGGTAGCTGAAAAATAATGAAGGTTTTGTGTATATGTGCATGCTTGTGTGGTCTGCATTGTTTTCCAAGAGTTGGGAGCTTGTGCCAAAGGTACCTTTTCTTCTCTCTCCTTTCTTCTCCTTCTTAATCCTCCTTTTGAATATCTTGACTTCACCTCTCTGCTCTTTCTCCTTAGTGTCAAGGCTCCCAGTTCACAGTGATAAGTACTTGTCTTTAAAACTTGAAGTAAAATTATACCTTGTTAGAGCGTGAAGGAAACTTAAAAATCATCTAATATTGAAAGCAATAGGGGTCAGGTTAACAAAAGATTCACATGATGAGATTTGGGGCAGCGCATGTCATTGGATCACACTGTTATGGTCGTCGTCATCGTTCTTATTGAGCTGTCATTCCTTAATGTTGGACTCATGGCATATAGAATTTTCTTTTACTTTTTTTTTTTTTTGAGACAGGGTTTCATTTCTGTCACCCAGGCTGGAGTGCAGTAGTGCAGTCTCGGCTCACTGCAACCTCCGCCTGCAAGCAATTTTCGCCCCTCGGCCTCCCAAATAGCTGAAACTACAGGCATAAGCCACCATGCCCAGCTAATTTTTTGTATTTTTCTAGAGACAGGGTTTCACCATTTTGCCCAGGCTGGTCTCAAACTCCTGGTCTCAAGTGATCCATCCGCCTCGGCCTCCCAAAGTGCTGGTATTACAGGCATGAGCCACTGCGCCTGGCCACATAGAGAATTTTCTGACCTGCCTGTTTTAACTGAAGTTACCAAACAATGCTGTGAAAAGCTGATTTGATCATTTTTATCAAATCAACCAGCTGTTTTAACTTTGCTGTATGTTGGGGAAGATGCAAGCCTGAGCTTTTGAGTCAGTTTGTTCCATATGTTGCTGCTGCAGTATCACGTGTATTTGAAAAGTTAGAGTTTCTCAAAGATCTGTCAGAATCAACTGGGATACTTGGAAAAACACAAATTCCTGGGCCCCATTTCTGTTATGTAGCACTAGAATCTTTAAGCTAAGAGCTTGGGAATTTACATTTTTAACCATTTCCCACAAGTGAGTCTCAAAGACCTCAGGTTTGAGAACCTAAGACTTAAGATATGGTGATCACTGATTCTTGCTGCATCTCATCTGTTTTGGATGGATCTCCCTCACTAAACACTTCCATTTTTGGGAAAGCAAAGCAAAGAGGCAGAACTTGGATTGGAAATCTTTTTTCCTAATTCATCATTGAATACAGTGTACTTTGGAGTTAGACATATCTGAGTTTGAAATCAGACTTGACTAAATACTTGCTATGTGAGCTTCAGCAAATGACTGACCTTGCTAAGATTCAGCCACCTCATTTTTAAAATGCAGCTCATCATGTGGACAGCATAGGGCTGAGGTAAAGATGAAATTAGATGATGCTTATAAAGGGCTTAGCACAATTCCCACACGCTGGTAAGTGCATAATACATGGGATCTATTATCACGAATGGCAACATTTCCAGCCGCTGAAGAAAATTTCAGCCCCATGTGACACCAAAAGCATGATTCACAAAAGAAAAACTGGACACATGGTACTTCATCAAATTAAAAACTTTTGCTTTGCAAAAGACCCTGTTAAGGGGATAAAAGACAAGTTACCAACTGGGAGAAAATATTTGCAAATCACATATCCAACAAAGACTCCTATCCAGGATATATGAAGAACTCTCTAAATTTAACAGTAACAAAATGAACAGTCCAATTAAAAAATGGACAAAAGAACAGAAACTTCAGCAAAGAAGATACATGGATGGAAAATAAACACATGAAAAGTTTTTCACAGGCCAGGCGTGGTGGCTCACGCCTATAATCCAAGCACTTTGGAGGCCAAGGCGGGCGGATCACCTGAGCTTGGGAGTTCAAGACCAGCCTAACCAACATGGTGAAACCTCGTCTTAAATAAAAATAAAAATAAAAAAGTTTTTCACCATCGCTAGCCATTAGGGAAATGCAAATTAAAACCACAACGAGATACCACTACATTAGAATGCCTAAAAGAACAATTGCTAACAGTACCTGACATTATCATTTGCTGAAGAATGCAGAGATATTGAATGTTTCACACATTGTTGGTGAGAATATAAAATGGTGCAGCACTTTAGAAAGCAGCTTGGCAGTTTCTTAAAAATTTAAGCATATGCTTACTATATGACTAGCAATTATTGCACATCTGGATATTTATCTTAGAGAAATGAAAACTTATGTTCACACCAAGACCTGTGCATGAATATTTATAGCAGCTTTACATGTAGTAGTCCAAAACTAGAAACAACATAAATGTCTTTCATCAAGTGAATGGTTGAACAAATTGTGGTACATTCATACCACGGAATACTATTCAGCAATAAAAAGGAATGAACTATTGATACACACAATTTGGATGAATTTTAAGGTCATTATATTGAGTGAAAAAATCTCAAAAGTTCTGCCATTCACAATTGCTACAAAGAGAATCAAATACCTAGGAATACAACTAACAAGGAACATAAAGGACCTCTTCAAGGAGAACTACAAACCGCTGCTCAATGAAATAAGAGAGGACACAAACAGATGGAGAAATATTCCATGTTCATGGCTAGGAAGAATCAATATCGTGAAAATGACCATACTGCCCAAAGTAATTT
>PVKV010043507.1:0-10016 GCA_004027835.1 Alouatta palliata | reverse complement strand
AAAAAAAAAAAAAAAAAAAAAAGGAGCACTCTGTATAAGCATTGAGATCGTCCTGACCTCGCTTTCTGTCTTCCTTTATTTCTTGCGCACGCTCCACTCAGGTTGGAGCCCTCTTGCTGGCAAGAGTGCCCGCCAGAGAACTCCATCTCCTCAGTGATTGCTCCAGCCTACCTATCTTATGAGATTGTCCTCTGCACTGGGTAAAATTGACAGTGCAAAGTATAAAACACTCTGCAAAGGCTCTCGTGATTATTATTATTATTATTAGAGATGGAGTTTTGCTCTTGTTGCCCAGGCTGGAGTGCAATGGTGCGATCTTGGCTTACCGCATCCTTTGCCTCCTGGGTTTAAGCAATTCTCCTGCCTCAGCCTCCTGAGTAGCTGGGATTACAGGCATGCGCCATCATGCCCAGCTAATTTTATATTTTTAGTAGAGACAGGGTTTCTCCATGTTGGTCAGGCTGGTCTCAAACTCCCGACCTCAGGTGATCCATCTGCCTCAGCCTCCCAAAGTGCTGGGATTACAGGCCTGAGCCACTGCACCCGGCCGATTATTATTATTAATTCAAGAAATCTCTGCACATCTATTTCCTTTTCCAAGGCCTGCTATTCATGAATCTCCTTCATTTCCATCCAAAGCTAAATTTAATACAGTTGCTGACTTCTAGACCTGGGTCTCTGAACTGATGAGAAACCAACTTTGCCACATTTTACCAGGCTTTAATCTTCAATCTTGGAATTGAAATTCCAATCTTAGAATTTCAGCCAGGACTCTTATTTTAGACAGACACACACACACACACACACACACACACACACACACACACATCATGGATGTTTCTGATAAGTTATATATATATAAATTTCAAACAATTCAAAGCAAGTAACAGTCCTATCTAAGTTATATATATATAAATTTCAAACAATTCAAAGCAAGTAACAGTCCTATCTAAGTTATATATATATAAATTTCAAACAATTCAAAGCAAGTAACAGTCCTATCAGAGGTGACCTGTGATGGTAGATTGGTATCTCTCCTTCTATGCTTTTTCTTTTTTCTTTTTTTTTTCTGAGACAGGGTCTCTCTTTGTCGCCCAGACTGGAGTGCAGTGGGTGATCTCAGCTCGCTGCAGCCTCAACTTCCCAGGCTCAAGTAATTCTCCCACCTCAGCCTCCCGAACAGCTGGGACTACAAGTGTACGCCACCATGCCTGACTTTTTTTTGGTGGGGGGCAGAGTCGCCCTCTGTCACCCAGACTAAAGTGCAGTGGCACAATCTTGGCTCACTGCAACCTCCGCCTCCTGGGTTCAAGCAATTCTCCTGCCCAGCCTTCCTAGTAGCTGGGACCACAGGTGCCTGCCATCATGCTTGGCTAATTTTTGTATTTTTAGTAGAGATGAGGTTTCACCATGTTGGCCAGGCTGGTCTTGAACTACTGACCTCAGGCCACCTGCCTTGGTCTCCCAAAGTACTGGGATTACAGGGGTGCGTCACTGCACCTGGCCTGCCTAATTTTTGTGTTTATTTTTTGTAGAGACGAGTTCTTGCTATGTTGCCCAGGTTGGTCTTGAACTCCTGGGCTCCAGTGATCCTCCGGCCTCTCAAACTGCTGGGATTACAAGCGTGAGCACCACACCCAGTCCTTCCAGGCTTTTAAATGAACATATTCGCCTTCTTATATAAATCAAACTATATAGTTCTGTTACCTCCTGTTTATGTAATGATACAGGCACATGTCTGTATCATTACAAAAAGGTATATATCCTGTTCAATAGCTCCAGAGTATTCTATCATATGTATGTCTCATAACTTAAACTTAGCTATGGCTGGATTTTTAAGTTGTTTCCAATTTTTTCCTATTATAAATAACTGTGATATAAATATTCTTGTTCACATCTTTCACTATGCATGTCAGATTATTTACTAAGACTACTTGCTAAGGATGAATTCCCAGACATGAAATTCCTGGAGCAAAGGGTTTTAGTATTTAGAATGTGTGTATCTGCTACTTTACTGCCTTTCAGAAAAGCTGTAGCAGTTTACACTCCTGCCTAAAGCATGTGAGGGTTTCCCTCACTGCTAATAATCATGATGAAATAACAATGGCAACAATAGCTCATGCTTATTGGATCTTCATTATGCATTTGGCACTCACCTGTTTTACATGAATGATCTCATTTAATCTTCAGAACAACTCTGTGAAGTATATACTGTTATTGCCCCCATTTCGCGTAGGAGCAAACAGAGGTTCAGTAAAGTATTAACCTTGAAAGTATACCTTGCCAAAGTCAGAATCCCAGCGTATAGTTTCTATTTACTCTTAAAATAGCTTTCACGGCTCTTAAGGACATTTCAAAAAATCCCTATAATCCCATAACCCTAACACAAGTAACTGCTTTTATTTATTTATATATCTGAGACAGACTCTCGCTCTATTGCCCAGGCTGGAGTGCAGTGGAAGGATTCGACTCACTGAAACCTCCACCTCCCGGGTTCAAGCGATTCGCCTGCCTCAGCCTCCCAAGTAACTGGAATTAGAGGCACATAACACCACGCCCGGCTAATTTTTCTGTTTTTCATAGAGACAGGGTTTTGCCCTGTTGGCCAGGCCGGTTTTAAACTCCTGACCTCAGGTGATCCACTCACCTCAGCCTTCCAAAGTAGTGGGATTACAGGGGTGAGCCACCATGCCCAGCCTTATATTTTCTGCTCTCTTCCCTCTTTCATTATTTCTCTCCTCCCTCATCATTGTTTTCTTTGTTATCAACTATAACAGATATACAATAACCATACCCCACAATATTGCATTCTATTTTTCTTCACCCAGCATTAGTTTGTAAACACAGTCCCATGTTTCTAAAAAGCTGTTAGGTTTGGCCAGACATATGGCTCTTATCTGTAATCCCAACACTTTGCAAGGCTAAGGTGGGTGGATAACTTGAGGCCAAGAGTTCGAGACCATGCTGACCAACATGGTCCATTACGGCTATAATGGAGATGTAAGTCGGCCATAAGGTGACAGCCAATGAGTGAACTAGAAAGGTTTAGGGGTTGGAGCACAGTGTCCTGGAGTCTTCTGGGGTCTCTAGTCTTGGAGGAAGTTCATGCCTTGTAAAACTGCTCCAAGGCCTTCTGCCTTGGCCTGCCTGGAATGACTGCTCACCTTTCGTCAGTCTTTGAGTTCTAATTGTCCTTCTACCCTTGCCTCCTCCAATGAGGCTTCTTTGATTACTCCAACCTATAGAGATTGCCCCTTGCAAAAATCCCCATACCCTGTACCTTCTCTTTGTAACGGATCAGTGGGGGAACCTGGGCTTTAGAGTCACTCCACCTTTTCACGTATTAGCTCTGAGACTTCAGACACATTCATTTATTCAACAAATATCACATGAGCACCTATAGTTCACTGGGTTCTGGAAATACCAAGTACCTGCCTTCAAGTCTCAAGTCTTTTTTTTTTTTTTTTTTTTTGTCTCACTCTGTCGCCCAGGTTGGAGTACAGTGGTGCAATCTCAGTTCACTGCAACCTCCACCTCCCAGGTTCAAGCAACTCTCCTGCCTCAGCCTCCTGAGTAGTTGGGATTACCGGCGCACACCGCCACACCCGGCTAATTTTTGTATTTTTAGTAAATACGGGGTTTCACCACGTTGGCCAGGCTGGTCTTGAACTCCTGACCTCAAATGATCTGCCTGCCTTAGCCTCCCAAACTGCTGGGATTACAGGCATGAGCCACGGCACCTGGCCTGTCCTCAAGTCTTGTGAGAGACACAGTCTCATAAATAGGTAATTACAACATGATATGATCAAAAAAATAAAGGCTGTAACATAAGGATGTTTTTGGAACACAGAAATGTTACCAGAACACTTCCTGAGTATCAGGGAAGGCTGATATGAGAGGACTTGAAAATAAGCTGAAGCCTTAACTTATTTATTTATTATTATTATTATTATTACTAGGCAGGGTCTCACTCTGTTGCCCTGGCTGGAGTGCAGTGGCACAATCAGCCTCAGCCTCATAGGCTCAAGAGATCTTCCTGCCTCAGCCTCCCGAGTGGCTGGGACCTCAGGCATGCATCACCACGCATCGCTAATTTTTTAATTTTTAGTAGAGACGAGGCCTCACTATGTTGTCTCAAACTCCTGGACTCAAGCAATCCTCCTGCCTTGGCCTCCCAAACTGCTGGGATTACAGGTGTTGAGCCATCACCTGGCCTCATTCGTTATTATATGGGAAAAAAAATACCTATCTTCCAGAGTTGTAATGAGATTAAATGAAAGTACATATAGCAAAAGTGCTTAGTACAGGATCTAGCATTTCACAGGCGATCACTGAAGGATATCTACTGTTATTCTTACTCACTGGCAATTTGTCCAGCCTATCGCCTATTTTGAACTACTGTTTATACATTGCAGCATTAATTTAACCCTTCACAAAGTGAGTCTTTTATCTCCTGAGGCTGCATTTCATACTTCCTTCTGTAAGTGTACCCGGTGCGCTCAGGGATAGTGTTGATTTGTTTTATTTGCTCAGATCTGTCTGTAAGTGTGTGTTCGTACTCTGCTGGGGATGCAGGAAGGGAGGCTTGTGAGAAATGGAAATCCCTGCGACCTGACTCCCCAAAATTCTGATTTGGTAGATCTGAGGTGGGGCCCTAGAATCTGCATTTTGACCAACTCCCCAGTGATTGCAGTGCTCAGCGGCCTTGAGAAGCTCTAGGCCAGGGGATGTGGGCAAGAAGGACCAGGTGTCTTCTCCAGGCGCCTGATGAACTCCCCTTCCCACTGACTTGCTCCGGCACGGCCACAGCTGTGTTTTCCTTGCTTGCTCTTATCCAAGGTCAGTGTCCAAGGCAGGGTGGGAGTGCTGGGGCTATGGGAAAGGATGACATTGGCACTCGGCTGCCTGACTCAGCCATGCTCCCACCCCTTCCCTAGAGTCCAAGTGTACATCTGACCCTCCACCCTCCATCCACCCACACCCGCCTCTTCCCCCCTTCTTCTGGGTTTTCCCATTTTTTCAGACCCTCACTGAGAACCTCCCAGGTGGGGTCAATGAACTCAAACGGCCTCCATATCACAGTGAAGTTTTATGGGGCAATAGAACCAACAGAACAACTATACCCCAATGGAGATAAAGAAGGGCCCAAGGCTAATTCCCCTGGGTCACCCCAACTTTCATCTGGACTCTGGTCCCTGTCTCAGCCAGCCACCATGATTCTCAGAGTAATGCCTGAAGAAGGGAGTGGGAATACAGGTTCTCGAGTCCACGGCTGGGGAGGAGCCCTGGGCACCCTCCTCATCTCTCCATCCCCAGGACCTTACAGGCTTTGCATAGAGTAAGTGAGCTATCAGAGTTATCAATTCCTTGATTAAACTCCCCTTCCTCTTTCCTCAACCAAAATCTGAAATGCTAATTGGCACTGATCCCTAGAATGTCAGGGCTAAATGGGACCTCTGAGAGCAGTACTTTCCCATGATGATACTTCTGGTTTCACTCTCAAGAGTCAAAGCCCAGGAGTTTGAGACCAGTGTGGCCTAATAGTAAGACCCTGTCTCGGCCAGGAGTGGTGGCTCATGCCTGTGATTCCAGCACTCTGGGAGGCTGAGGCAGGCAGATCATCTGAGGTCAGGAGTTCGAGATCAACCTAACCAACATGGAGAAACCCTGTCTCTACTAAAAATACAAAATTAGCCAGGCATAGTGGCACGTGCCTGTAATCCCAGCTACTCGGGAGGCTACGGCAGGAGAATCTCTTGAACCCAGGAGGCAGAAGTTGCGGTGAGCCGAGATTGCACCATTGAACTCCAGCCTGGGTAACAAGAGCGAAACTCTGTTTCAAAAAAAAAAAGAAAAGAAAGAAAAGAAAAAAAGAGAGAGAGAAAGAAAGAAAGAAAGAAAAGAAGAAAGAAAAAGAAGGAAGAAAAAAAGAAAGAAGAAAGAAAGAAAAAGAAAGAAAGAAAGGGAAAGAAAGAAAGATTCTGTCTCTAAAAAAATTAAAAAACAATTAGCCAGACATGGTGGCTTGCACCTGTAGTCCTAGCTACCGAGGAGGCTGAGGTGGGAGGATCACTTGAGTCCAGGAGTTTGAGGCTGCAGTGAGCTCTGATCATGCCATTACACTCCAGCCTGGGTGACAGAATGAGAACCCAACTCACTTAAAAAAAAAAAAAAAAAGGGCTGGGCGCGGTGGCTCACGCCTGTAATCCCAGCACTTTGGGAGGCGGAGGCGAGTGGATAGTGAGGTCAGGAGATCGAGACCATCCTGGTTAACATGGTGAAACCCCATCTCTAAAACAAAAAAGTTCGGGCACTGTGGCTCAAGCCCGTAATCTCAACCCTTTGGGAGGCCGAGGCAGGCGGATTACCTGAAGTCAGGAGTTCTACACCATCCTGGCCAACATGGCAAAACTTTGTCTCTACTAAAAATATAAAAATTAGCCAGGCATAGTGGCAGGCGCCTGTAATTCCAGCTACTCGGAAGGCTGAGGCAGGAGAATTGCTTGAACTCAGGGGACAGAGGTTGCAGTGAGCCAAAATCAAGCCATTGCACTCCAACCAGGAAGATAGAGCGAGACTCCCTCTCAAAAACAAAACAAAACAAAACAAAAAACTCAAAGGCTAAGATAAGAATTTCAGTTGGGACTTTGTTTATCTACAACGAGAAATGAAAGAGATAGAGATTTTGGCAGATAGGGACCAGGCTGCCTAGATTTGAAGCCCAGCTCTGTCACTCACTGGTTCTGTAGAGTTGGGCAAATTATTTATTTTTCTGTTTCAGTTTTCTCATCTGCAAAATCTGGATAACAATAGTGCCTACCTGAAGGGAATGTTACCAACATTAAATGAGTTAAACCAGGGGTGGTGGCTCTCACCCGCAATCCCAGTGACTCAGGAGGCCAGAGGCCAGGAATTTGAGACCAGCCTGGGCAGCATAGCAAGACTTTGTCCCAAAAAAAAAAAAAAAAAAAAAAACACCTTAGCTTGGCGTGATGACCTGTGCCTGTAGTCCACCCGCTACTCAAGGGGCTAAAAGAAGGATCGTTTGAGCCCAGGAGTTCGAGGCTGCAGTGAGCTACGTTTGCGCCACTGCACTACAGCCTGGGTGACAGAGCAGGACTTGACTCTAAAATAAATAAATAGACCAGGCACAGAGGCTCATGCCTGTAATCCCTCCTGTTTGGGAGCCTGAGGTGGGAGGATTGCTTGAGTCCCGGAGTTTGAGACCAGCCTGGGAAACATAGGGAGACCCTATCTCTACAAAAAATAAAATAAGATAAATCAACTGGGCATGGTGGTGTGTGCCTATAGTCCCAGCTAGTTGGGAGACTGAGGCGGGAGATTGTTTGAGCCTAGGAGTAGAAGGCTACAGTGAGCCAGGATCACGCCATTCACTCCAGCTTGGGCAACAGAGAGACATTCCGTCCAAACGTAATGATAATAAAATAAATAAATAAAATAAAATAAATCAATGAGTTAATTTTTGTAAAGTACTTTTTGCAGCACCTGGCACAGAGCGTGTTAAGTGAGTATAGGGGCAGGCTGGCCGTGCAGCTTCCACGCCGCTCTGTCCAGTTCCCAGCTTTGCAGTGTTGACCATCTCCTTTCTCTCCCAGTGTCACATGTGCTAGCGTTCAGCCCCCTTCTTGTCTTTCCTCTGAGCACGCATTCCCTTGGTGATTTCATCCAGCCCCTAGCTTTAAATATCATCTTTTGCTGATGAGTCTAATTCTTTTCCTCCATCTCAGACCTCTACTCTGGACTTAGTATATCCAACTACCTACCTAACAACGCCTTATGCCATTTCTAACTTACATCCAAAAGTCCTGCTCTACCTTCAGCAAAACTCGCTCCCGCCATGGAGCATCTCTGATGGGAAATACTGAGAGCACCTGCAATGTGCCAAGTCCTGTGCTAAATGCTTTAAATGAATTAGCGTCTTATCCTCCCAGCCAGTCTTGTATGTCAGTCCTGATATTATCCCCATCATGTAGATGAGGAAACAGAGGCTCACAAACAACATGCCCAGGTGGTAACTGGAAGAGGCAGACTGGTTACAGGTCTTGCACTCACGTCCTCTAACTAAACTCAGCAATTTTATTAGATGCAGCCTCCGGAACCGATCAGGGCCTTGGAGACTGATTGCTCCTTTGGTACTTAGTGAGTAACCCTGAAGCACCAGACACCATGTTAAGCACTCAACACATGGCATCTCTCTTAATCCACACAACAAACTTCTGCAAGAGCTGTAATAATCCCTATTTATGGCCAGGCGAGGTGGCTCAGGCCTGTAATCCCAGCACTTTGGGAGGCCGAGGTGGGCAGATCACAAGGTCAGGAGTTCAAGACCCTGATCAATATGGTGAAACCCCGACTCTACTAAAAATACACAAATTAGCCATGTGTGGTGGCATGCGCCTGTAGTCCCGGCTATTGGGAGGCTGAGGCAGGAGAATCGCTTGAACCCAGGAGGTGGGGGTTGCAGTGAGCCAAGATGGTGCCACTGCACTCCAGCCTGGGTGACAGAGTGAGACTCTATCTCAAATAATAATAATAATAACCCCTACTTACAGAAAAGAAGGCCTAAGTTCAGAAAGGTTGGGTGACTTGTCCAAGCTTACACAACCAGTCATTGATTAAGTCTGGATAGAAGTTCATTTTTTTCTGACCAATAGTGGTACTTGTTACCACCATGGATCCTGCTGGCTCTCTGATAAAAAGCAGAATGCCAGTCTGTTAATTTACAATGAGGGCCGGCCAGGCACGGTGGCTCATGCCTGTAATTCCAGCATTTTGGGAGGCCGAGGCGAGCAGATACCTGAGGTCAGGAGTTTGAGACCAGCCTGACCGATATGGTGAAATCCATCTCTACTAAACATACAAAAATTAGCCAGGCGTGGTGGTGTGCGCCTGTAATCCCAGCTACTCAGGAGGCTGTGGCAGAAGAATTGCTTGAGCCCAGGAGACAGAGGTTGCAGTGAGCGGAGATTGCATCATTGCACTCAAGCCCGGGTGACAGAGTAAGACTCTGTCTCAAAAAAAAAAAAAAAAAAAATTGATGGCAGGGTGCAGTGGCTCCTGTCTGTAATCCCAGCACTTTGGGAGGCAGAGGTGGGTGGATCACAAGGTCAGGAGTCTAAAAAAAAAAAAAAAAGTGGTGGTGGCCAGGCCTGGTGGCTCAGACTTGTAATCTCAACGCGTTGGGAGGCTGAAGCCGGAGGATCGCTTGAGCCCAGGAGGTGGAGGTTACAGTGAGCCATGATTTTGCCACTGTACTCCAGCTTGGGTGACAGATTGAGACCCTGTCTAAATAAAAAAGAAGGGCACAAGGAATTAGAACAGGGATGTGGGGGTGGTGGGAGTGTTGGCGGGAGACTTGATAAGAAGGTTAAGGTTATTTCAAACCAGCTGCCGTTGTAAGGAAGGTAGTGGGATTTATCCAACGAAGAGAGGAAAGAACCAGTGTGTATCCCAAAGCCCTGCTGGGGGAGGGTCACGAACTTGAGGTGGTGTCACCCTCCCCCGCATTGTGCCATCTCTTCTGGCTGCGGCTGTGAGTTCTGCAGATGGGAAGTAGAAGGACAAATGCTCTCTTGTGTGAAAGGATGGGGCCTGGGAAGCTAATGTGGCAGAAGGATACTGAGGGTCCCGGCACAGGAGGGATACATCTATGGGCTGGATAGGAAGTAGGTGAGACTGAGCAGGGGATGAAGTGAGGAGAGGTGATGAGCTGCAACGCTGGAAGCTTCACTCAGTGGGTGAGACAATTTTCTCTTCTGTTGTATGTCTCCATCTCCTAACACATAGCCTGGTGCCAGTAAGTATGTAGTAAATGAGTAAAAGGATGAATATGACTTATAGTCTCATTGTAATTTTTTCTTTCTTTTTTTTGAGATAGAGTCTTGCTCTGTCGCCCAGACTGAAGGGCAGTGGCATGATCTCGGCTCACTGAACCTCCACCTCCTGGGTTCAAGCACTTTTCCTGCCTCAGCCTTCCAAGTATCTGGGATTACAGG
>PVKV010043506.1:0-10014 GCA_004027835.1 Alouatta palliata | reverse complement strand
AAAAAAAAAAAAAAAAAAAAAATGCAGGGCTGTGTTAACTGCTGACAGGATGGAGAAAAGAAAAAGATGCCTGGGGAACAAACCTCTTATTCTTATGCAAATGAGTTTCTCCAACAGAGAAACTTTTTTTTTTTTTTAAAGATGGGGTTTCACTATGATGGCCAGGCTGGTCTTGAACTCCTGTCCTCCGGTGATCCACCCACCTCAGCCTCCCAAAGTGCTAGGATTACAGGCGTGAGCCACCACACCCGGCTCAGAGAAACTTTTAATTGCCTTTTCTACCCTGGAGTTCGGACTGAGCTGGACCCCTCTATGGAATGCTGGCCAGCCAGCTTCAGCCAGTTGCACAGGGCCCTTGGGCCATGAGCCCCAGCCCCAGCTGGGAGAGGCAGAGGGCAGGGAGACACCACTTGCTTGTCCATCCCATGCATGCACCTGCAGCCATTGGGGTGGGGATGGAACACCCCCAATATTGTGAAAGAAAAGATAGGTGCCATCACAGTCTTGCAAGAAGAAGGAAAATGCCATAGAAAAGGCTGGGTTGGACCAAGGCTGACATTCCTGACCTCTGAGAGTGATGGGGTGAGGGGGTGCAGTTTCCTCTATCCTCAGAAGAAGTCCAAGGACAAGAAGGCATGGAAAGGAAAGGGAAACATATTTTTTGGTTTGCATTTTACCCTCCCCTCCTCATGTCCCTGTATGGGCCACCAAAATGATGCAAGATTTTTGCTCTTTAGCTCCACTAAAATCCAGGTTCTTGTCTCACAACTAGGAAAAATTAGGCACACAGACACATTGGAAGGTGAAGAGAGTAGAATTTATTAAAAGAAAGCTCTTAGCAAAAAAGAGAGGATCCTGCCAACAGGCTCCCACCTCAAGGATCGAATACCAAGCCAACACACGTGAGCTGAAGAGGCCAAGCTCCTTTTCTTGCATAAGGAGCGAATTCCTGGTGGCTCCACCCCATTCTTTCAGTGTGCATGGGGTCCCCTAGTCTGAATCACTCTACATTGATTTCCCTTACTGTACATGTGTTAAGGGATGGAATTTTTCACTGTGGGCATGTTTAGGCACGTACCCTGTGCACAAGACCTATGCGGCATATGGCTGTCTCCTGTCTTTATCAGTAGTATCAGTAAAGAGATAGAAAACTGCAAAGAAACCAAAAAATAATTCTGGAGCTGAAAAGTATAATAACAAGTAAAATATGCACTGGAGGGATTCAAAACAAATTTGAATAGAGAAAAGAATCTGTGAACTTGAAGACAGGACAATGGAAATTACCAAATCTGAGGAATATAACTCTCTGGGAATGCAGCCCAGCAGATCTCAGCCTTATTTTACTCAGCCTCTATTCAAGATGGACTTGCTGTGCAGTTCAAATGCCTCTAACACAAGTGAGATGAAATCAAAGAGACCCACACTGACACATAATTAAACTCTTTTTTTTTTTCTTTTTGAGACAGCCTCATCCTGCCGCCCAGGCTGAAGTACAGTGGTATAATCTTGGCTGACTGCAACCTCCATCTCCCAGGCTCAAGAGATCCTCTCACCTCAGGTACCCAAGTAGCTAGGACTACAGGAATGCATTAGCATGCCTGGCTAAATTTTTTTTTTTTTTTTTTTAAAGATGGGGTTTCACCATGTTGGTCTGGCTGGTCTTGAACTCCCAACCTCAGGTGATCCACCCACCTTGGTCTCCAAAGTGCTTGGATTACAGGCGTGAGCCACCGTGCCCGGCCCTAAATTTGTTTTTTGAGAGTGGGTAGAGATGGGATTTTACCATGTTGCTCAGGCTGGTCCCAAGTTCCTGGGCTCAAGCAATCCACTCTCCTTGGCCTCCCAAAGTGCTGGGATTACAGGTGTGAGCCACCGCACCCAGCCATAATTAAACTTTTAAAAGCCAGCTTGATCCGAGTCATGACACCAGGGGAAAAAAAAAAAAGCCTGGCAAAACCCCACTTCTAAAAATACAAAAATTAGCCAGGTGTGGTGTCAAGCACCTGTAGTCCCAGCTACTCAGGGGCCTGAGGCAGGAGGATTGCTTGAGCCCAAGAAATCAGCTTGAGCTGATATCATGCTACTATACTCCAGCCTGAGTGACAGAGCAAGACACTATCTCTATAAAAAATTAATAAAATAGGCCAGGCATGAGCCACCACTTTGGGAGGCCAAGGCAGGCAGATCACTTGAGGGTAAGAATTCGAGACCAGCCTGGCCAACATGGTAAAAACCTGTCTGTACTAAAAATACAAAAATCAGCTGAGTGTGGTGGCATGTATCTCTGTAGTCCCAGCTAATCAGGAGGCAGAGGCAGGAGAACTACTTGAACTAAGGAGGCAGAGGTTGCAGTGAGGGGATCATGCCACTGCACTCCAGCCTGGGCAACAGAGAAAGATTCCATCTCAAAAATAAATAAAATAAAATAAACTTTCAAAAGCCAAAAAACAGAGAGAGAATCTTGAAAGTGTGAAGAGAGAAATGATTCATCATATCTAAGTGCTCTTTAATAAGATTATCAGCAGGTTTCTCACCAGAAACTTTTAAGGATAGCAGGCAATGGGGTGATAAATTTAAAATGCTTAAAGAAAAATACTGTCAACCAAGAATCTTATATCTAGGAAATTGTCCTTCAAAAGTGGAGGAGAGGCTGGACGTGGTCTCACACCTGTAATCCCAGCACTTTGGGAGGCTGAAGTGGGCAGATTACTTGAGGTCAGGAATTTGAGACCACTCTGGCCAACATGATGAAACCCTGTCTCTACTAAAAATACAAAAATTAGCTGAGCATGGTGGCGCACACCTGTAATCCCAGCTACACAGGAGGCTGAGGCAAGAGAATTGCTTGAACCCAGGAAGTGGAGGTTGCAGTGAGACAAGATCATGCTACCGCATTCCAGCCTAGGCAACAGAGCAAGCCTCTGTCTCAAAAAAAAAAAAAAGAAAGAAAAAAAAAGTGAAGGAGAAATTAAGACATTTACAGAAAAGCAAAAGCTGAGGGAATTCAGTACCACTAAACTGGTCCTGCAAGAAATGCTGAAGGGAGTCATACAAATTGCTACAAAATTAACATTAAAGAATAAATACGTAAAAGGAAAGACATCCTATGTAATGGATTAGAAGATAATATAGTTAAAATGTTACTATTACCCAAAGTGATCTGCAGATACAATGTAATCCCTATCAAAACCTCAGTGCATTTTTGCAGAAATGGAAAAGCCCATTCTAAAGTTCATATGGAATCTGAAGGGATTCTGAATAGCCAAAACAATTTTAAAAAGAACAAAACTGGAGGACTTACACTTCCTGATTTTGGATTCTTGCTCTGCTGCCCATGCTGGAGTGCGGTGGCTCAATCTCAGCTCACTGCAGCCTCTGCCTCCTGGGTTCACACAATTCTCCTTCCTCAGCCTCCTGAGTAGCTGGGATTATAGGTGTGCACCACCACACCCAGCTAATTTTTGTATTGTTAGTAGAGATGAGGTTTTACCATGTTGGCCAGGCTGGTCTCCAACTCCTGACCTCAAGTGATCCACCTTCCTTGGCCTCCCAAAGTGCTGGGATTACAGATGTGAGCCACCTTGCCTGGCTGGTCCAGGCCCTCTATTTATAGTGCTGTTCAGGCCCTCTATTTCCTTGTGGTTCTTCTGTCTGTCCTGTTATTGAAAGTGGGGTATTAAAGTTTCCAACTATTATTGTGGAAGTCTATATTTTTTCTCTTTAATTCTGTCAGTGTTAGCTTCATATATTTTGGGGATCTTTTGTTTGGTGCATACATGTTTATCATTGTTATGTCTTCTTAGTGAATTCACTCTTATCAGTATGTAATGCCCTTTTTATTTATTTATTTTTATGAGAAAGAGTCTTGCTATGTTACCCAGGCTGGAGTGCAGTGATGAAATCTTGGCTCATTACATCTTCAGCCTCCCAGGTTTAAGAGATCCTCCCACCTCAGCCTCCTGAGTAGCTGGGACTACAGGTATGCACCACCACACCTGGCTAATTGTGTTTATTTTTTGTAGAGATGAGGTCTTACTATGTTGCCCAGGCTGATCTCAAACTCCTGGACTCAAGTGATCGCCCTGCCTTAGCCTCTAAAAGTTCTGGGATTAAAGGGCTGTCATATAAGCCACCATGCCAGGACTTAAAAAAAAATAAATTTTAGTGTAACTTTTTTTCTTTTTGATCTTACAGGCTTATAGTGTAAATTTTTGATAAAAAAATGAGACCAGGCATGGTGGTTCACATCTGTAATACCAGCACTTTGGGAGGCTGAGACAGGTGATTACTTCAGCCCAGAAGTTTGAGAACAGCGTGGGCAACATGGGAAAACTCTGTCTCTACAAAATAAAAAAAATAAAAATTAGCCAGACCTGGTGGTACATGCCTGTAGTACCAGTTACTTGGGAGTCTGAGATGGGAGAATCACTTTGAACTGGCAAGTTGAGGCTGCAGTAGGCCATGATTGCACTACTGCACTCCAGCCTGGGCAACAGAGACCCTGTCTCAGAAATAAATAAATAAATATAAAAAGAAAAAGACTGGTTCTCACTGTGTTGCCCAGGCTGGTCTTGAACTCCTGGCCTCAAGTGATCTTTATGCCTTGGCCTCCTGAAGTGCTGGGATTATAGGTGTGAGCCACAATGCCCAGTCTACAATTTCCTTTTATGTCTCTTATAACAGGGTGTCTTTTTTTTTTTTAATTGTTTGTTCTTAGAGACAGATTTTTTTTTTTTTTTTTTTTTTTTTTAGAGACAGAGTCTCGCTCTTGTCACCCAGGCTTGAGTGTAGTGGTGCAATCTCAGCTTACTGCAACCTCTGCCTCCCGGGTTCAAGTGATCCTCCTGCCTCAGCCTCCCGAGGAGCTGGGACTGCAGGCGCATGCCACCACACCCAGCTAATTTTTACATTTTTAGTAGACACAGGGTTTCACCATGTTGGCCAGGATGATCTCAATCTCTTGGCCCATGACCCGCCCACTTTGGCCTCCCAAAGTGCTGCGATTATAGGGGTAAGCCACTGTGCCCAGCCAAGACAGGGTCTTTTTATGCTGCCTAGGCTGGTCTCAAACTCCTGGGCTTAAGGGATCTTCCTGCCTCAATCTCTTGAGTAGATTGGCCTACAGGCATATGCCACCACTCAGTACTTGTAACAGGTTTTGACTTAAAGTCTGTTTTGTCTGATATTAGTATAGCCAACCTAGTTCTCTTTTAATTACTATTTGCTTGGAATGTCTTTCTCCATACTTCTACTTTCCACTTATTTGTATTTTTGACCTAAAGTGAGCCTCTTATAGACAGCATACATTTGAATTGTGTTTTTTAAAATTCATTTGCCAGTCTCTGCCTTTTGTTTGGACAGTTTAATCCATTTACATTTAAAGTAATTACTAATAAGAAGTTTACTACTGCCATTTTGCTGTTTATTTTTCATATGTCTTACAGTATTTTTGTTCGTTATTTCTTTGAAAGAACACAAAAGAAGATATACTGCTTTCTTTTGTGTTCAGTTGACTTTTTGTAGTGATTCCTTGTCTTATATACTTATCTGTATATTCTACAGACATTTTCTCTGTGGTTACCATAGGGATTACATATAACATCCTAAAGTTGTAACAATCTAATTTGAATTTACACCAATTTAATTTCAATTGTATATAAAAACTACTCTTTTGCCAACTCATACCATTCTGTACTCTTCTTCATGTTATTGATGTTACAATATATTGTATATCCAATAATGTAGATTTAAAATTTATAATTAGTTTTTTTAAATTTTATTTTATTTTTAAGGACACAGTTTCACCATGTTGGTCAGGCTGGTCTTGAACTCCCGACCTCAGGTGATCCGCCTGCCTTGGCCTCCAAATTGCTTGGATTACAGGCGTGAGCCACCATGCCCGGCCTATAATTACTTTTTATGCATTCGTCTTTTAAGTCTTGTTGAAAATAAAATGTGGAGTTACAAACCAAAATTAAATAATCTTGGCTTTTATATTTGACTGCGTATTTATCTTTAGTGGACATCTTTGCATCTCATACTGCAGCAAGTTACTGTCTAGCATCCTTTCATTACAATTTGAGGGACTCCCTTAACTGTTTCTTATAGTTCTTATAGGTAATGTATAAATAAGGTCTGTTCTGTTCCTTGTCGTTCAAAGGTGCAAAGGAGGGGGATCTGGGAAATAGGCTGCTACCTGCTGAGGACAAAGTCAGCCACCACACCAGTGAAGGGATTCAGAATGGCGAGTAAAAAATGGCACAAAACTTCCCTAATGTTGTAAAGATAGATGGCTTTTTCTTGCTTGAGTGTTTGCTTAGTTGCTATAGTTGACTTTTCTAGAACTCCTACAAAGTTGGTTTAGGCAGCTTCTAGTATTCTCCTTGTTTTCATGGCAGAGGGAGAGCCTGGAGCTTCCTAGTCCACCGGCTTGCGAAAATACTGTTCAATGGGTTCTTTCGTAAATTTTTTTTTTTTTTTATAATACAAGACGAGGTTTCACTATGTTGGCCAGGATGGTTTTGATCTCTTGACCTCATGATCTGCCTGCCTCGGCCTCTCAAAGTTTTGGGATTATAGGCGTGAGCCACCGTAGCTGGCTTGTAAATTTTTTTTTTTTAGACAAAGTCTCATTCTGTTGCTCAGGCTGGAGTGCAGTGGCACCATCTTGGCTCACTGCAACCTCGACCTCCCAGGTTCAAGCTATTCTCCTGCCTCAGCCTCCTGAGTAACCGGGACTACAGGTGTGTGCCACCACACCCAGCTAATTTTTTATGTTTTTAGTAGAGATAGCATTTTACCATATTGGCCAGGCTGGTCTCAAACTCCTGACCTCGTGATCTGCCTGCCTCGGCCTCCCAAAGTGCTGGGATTACAGGCGTCAGCTACCGTACCTGGACCTTTTTTTTTTGAGATAGTCTTATTCTCTCACCCAGGCTGGAGTGCAGTGGTGATCTTAGCTCACTGCAACCTCTGCCTCCCAGATTCAAGTCATTCTCCTGCCTCAGCCTCCCGAGTAGCTGGGATTACAGGCACGCACTACCATGCTTGGCTATGTTTTGTTTTTTGTTTTGTTTTTTTTTCTGAGACAGTCTCACTCTGTTGCCTAGGCTGGAGTGCAATGGCATAGTCTCAGCTCACTGAAACCTCCACCACTTGGGTTCAAGCGATTCTCCTGCTTCAGCCTCCTGAGTAGTTGAGATTATAGGTGCTTGCCAACCAACATGCCCAGCTAATTTTTTTTTTTTTCTTTTTTAGTAGAGATGGGGTTTCACTATGTTGGCCAGGCTGGTCTTGAACTTCTGACCTCAAGTAATCTGTCCACCTAGGCCTCCCAAAGTGCTGGGATTACAGGCATGAGGCATAGTGCTGGCCAATTTTATTATTATTATTTGAATTATTTTTTATTTTTATTTTTGAGACACAGTCTCTGTTGTTCAGGCTGGAGTGCGTGGCTGCAGTCACTGCAGCCTCCACCTTCTGGGTCAAGCAGTTCTCCGGCTTCAGCTTCCCGAGTAGCTGGGACTACAGGTGCATGCCAACACACCCAGCTAATTTTTGTATTTTTAGTAGAGTTGGGGTTTCACCATGTTGGCCAGGCTGTCTGGAACTCCTGACCTCAAGTGATCCACCCACCTCGGCCTCTCAAAGTGCTGGAATTACAGGCTTGAACCACCATACCTAGCCTAAAATACTGGTTTTTAACCTATGAAATTGGCAATGATTTTGAAAAATTATAAAATTTATACAGTGTTTTGGAAAACTAGCACTATCAGTTTGGGTGATTTTGCTGGAAAGGCAGTCTGAACATGTGCGTATGTATATATATTGTGTCTGTATATTTATGTATTTGTATATATGTGTACAGGTATATGTATAAATATGTGTATATGTGTATTTTGTATTTATATATGTGTATATGTATATTAGTGTGTATGTGTATATGTGTAGGTATACACATACACAGAGTATATATGCATCAGAACAGCCTTAAAATACTGATATCCTATTGAGCTAGAAATTCTACTCTTCATAATTTGGCATAAGAAATTGATCATTCGTGTTTATGGGATGTTTTAGCTATAAGGATATGTATTGCTCACGTTCCTTATAATAATGAAATAGTGGCAGCAATATTTATGTCCAGCAGTAGGGGTTGGTTAAACATGATGGTCTAACCATACAGTGGGATGCTAAAATTCATGTTAAGTGTAGAGGCCATGGGAAAGTTTCCCCTTGCCCTCTGAAGGTTTACTGAAAAATCAATTCACAAAAAGGAGATTAACTGGAGGAAAGGCATACAAATTTTATTAATGTGTACACAGGGAGAATTACAGAATGATTTCCCACCACCCAGCAGGGTTCAGAAGCTTATAGCCCATCTTGGCAAAACAACTTACAGGAGCGAGGAAGAGGAATTCTTCTGAGGGGCAATAAAGGATTACTAGGGAGAAGGAATGGATCAGGGAACAGTGATTAACTTGTACACTACGCTATGAAAAGGTCTTTCAGGTGTGGTTACATTCTTGGTCTTACAAGGAGGGCAAGAAAAACAGTTGTTCTCCTTAGAGGGTCTGGACTTTAGGCAGTAAAGACATCTTGTGTTTTGGGAGAAACCAGTGGAGAGGGTGGTCAGAAAGACCTGAGGCTTCTTCAGTTCAGCATGTAAAAGTGCCATATTTGGGGGTTATTGGTTTCTGAATCCCAACATTAGGAAGGAGATTTTATGTCAGTAAACATGTATTGCTTATTTTAAAAAGAATGCTTATTTCAGGAGTTCAAGACCAGGCTGGCCAACATGGTGAAACCCTGTCTCTTCTAAAAATACAAAAATTAGCTGGGCATGATGGTGAGTGCCTGTAGTCCCAGCTACTGGGAGGCTGAGGCAGGAGAATTGCTTGAACCCAGGAGGTGGAAGTTGCAGTGAGCCAAGATCTCGCCATTGCACTCTTAAGACCCTATCTCAAAAAGAAAAAAAAAAAAAAAGCTCAAAGCTCTTTTAGACTGATCTCCTTCATTTCACTACTCCCTTGAATGAAGCATTTAGGATTTAGGATTTCCCACTCCTCAAACTCTTCCTAACCTTGGTCCTCCTGGATTTGTCCTTATTTTGGGTGTTACAAGTTCCTGTGGCTTTATTTATCAGCTACCATTTACAGAGCATTAATTATCTTCTGAACTCAAGGCAGCAGTTATGAATTTCTTTACTGAAGGAGGCTCAGAAACATTGACTGGATTCTCCCAGGAGGAAAAGGGACCATGATTCACACAATGTTAACAAACATTTAAAAATAGTTACAAATACTAACTCATTTAATCTTCACAGAGAAAAAGGGACTTATTTTTAGCCTTAATTTCCAAATAAGAAACTGTGGCCCTGGAAAGGTTATCTTGCTGGGGCTCCTAGAGCTGGTAATTGGTGGAGCCCAGATTCCAGTACAGGCATTCTGGCTTCAGAGGTAAGGTTTTTTTGTTTTGTTTTGTTTTTAAAGACGGGGTTTCACCATGTTGCTCAGGCTGGTCTTCAACTCCCGACCTCAGGTGATTCACCCGCCTTGGCCTCCAAAGTGCTTTCAGATTACAGGCATGAGCCACCACGCCCGGCCAGAGGTAAGGTTTTTTTGTTTTTTTTTGTTTTTTAAATCACATCAAAGGACACTTCAGTGCTACGGAGCTAAGGTTTTAATCACTGCTTTGCTGTCTTGTATTCTTATTAGTAGTAAACATTTTAAAATAGCGGTTGTTAATGATATTTTATTTTATTATTATTATTTTTTTTGAGACGGAGTTTTTAGCTCTTGTTACCCAGGCTGGAATGCAATGGCACGACCTCGGCTCACCGCAACCTCCGCCTCCTGGGTTCAAGCAATTCTCCTGCCTCAGCCTCCCAAGTAGCTGGGACTACAGGCACGTGCCACCATGCCCAGCTAATTTTTGTATTTTTAGTAGAGACGGGGTTTCACCATGTTGACCAGGATGGTCTCGATCTCTTGACCTCGTGATCCACCCGCCTCG
>PVKV010043505.1:0-10015 GCA_004027835.1 Alouatta palliata | reverse complement strand
AAGGGATGGAGGAAGATTTGCCAACCAAATGGAGAGAAAAAAAAAAAAAAAGCAGGAGTTAACAATTCTCGTCTCTGATAAAATAGACTTTAAAGTAATAGAAAACCAAAGAGATAAGAAGGACGTTGTATAATGGTAGAGGGATCAATGTAATGGGAAGAGTTAACGATCCTAAGTCTATGCACACCCAATATAGGAGCACCCAGATACATAGGGCAAGTTTTGGGTGACTTACAAAGAGACTTGGACTCCCACACAATAATAGTGGGAGACTTTAACACTACATTGTCAATAGTGGATAGATCAATGAAACAGAAGGTTAACAAGGATATCTGGGACTTTAACTTATACCTCGAACAAGTAAACTTAATAAATATTTACAGAACTCTCCACTCCAAATCCACAAAACATACTTTTTTTTTTTTTTTCAGTAACACATCACATTTATTCCAAAAGTGACCACATGGTTGGGAGTAAATCACTCCCCAGCAATTACATAGCATTTCATAGGTTTAAATGAAATATTGGTTGGCTGTTTGTTTGTTATTTTCCTCCCTTATTCCTTCCTGTCTCCATTGTATAACACAATTATTAGTATAAAAGAGCTTTTCAATACCCATTTGTAGACTGCATTCTAGCCTGGACAATAGAGCAAGATTCCCGTTCTCTCTCCCTCTTTTTCTTCTTCTTTTTCCCTTTCTTTCATTCTCTTTTTTTTTCTTTCTTTCTTTCTCTCTTTTTTCTTTTCTTTCTTTTTCTTTCTTAAAAAAAAAAGAAAATACGTTGCAGGCCAGGCGTGGTGGCTCATGCCTATAATCCCAGCTCTTTGGGAGGCCAAGATGGGTGGATCACCTAAAAAAAAAAAAAAAAAAAGAATGTTCCTAATACAAACTCTCAGAAAACTAGAATAAAGAGTGCATTCTTATTATGAAAAAAGATACATATAAAAAATCCCACTGTTAATATCATAATGAAGGCCTTTGCTCCTGAGTTTATAAACACAATGAGGATGTTCACTATCCTCCATCAGTTCTTTTCAATATCACCCTGGATTTCAACAAATGTTTTCAAGGAATTTCAACATCAATAAAGCCTAAGGATTTTACTTAGCTTCCTGTGAATTTGGTTATTCACAAATGAGACACATTTCCATGAGTTCTATTTCAGTTTTCTTTTTTACAGACAAACTAATTCATCCCATTGTGAAGAGCGCTTAGTTTTTATCTGGACAGTCTTTGTTGCCATCTGCTGGTGATCAGCTGCTCTACCTGAGATCTACCCTCCACCTTAGAAAGGGAAGGAATGGGGAGAACCAGCCATCTGAAATAGAACTGACTGAAAGGGAAGGAGAAAGGGTAAGAAAGAGCAAGCCTAAAACCTCCTAACATGTTAGGGCACCTACTGTATTCCTGCCCCGATGCCAAGTCTGCACACACTCACTAACTAGAAGCAGTAGAAATACTACTTAAGAAAATGGAGCCTGGAGCCAAATTACCTGGATTTTAAAGCTTGGCTTTACTATTTACTAGTTTATGACTTGTAACAAATTATTTAACCTTACTTGTTTTAGTTTCCTCACAGATTGTTGTGAGGATCAAAATCATCAGTCAACTATTTACAACAGTAACCAGCATATAGTCAACGCTAAGCAAAGTACATGTATTTCACAATTATTCCATCTAATGAGAGCTATTGTTGCATCTTGTGGATCAGGACATAATATAAAAAAGATTTGCACAAAATCATACTTTGGAAAACAAGTTGGCAGTTTCTTGGAAAGTTAAGTATAGACTTATAACGCCAGCAATCCCATTTCTAGGTATATGCCCAAGAGAACCAAAAACACATGTTCACACAGAAACTTATACATGAATATTCATGTATAAGTGCATTATTCTCATAGTCACATTAGCCAAAAACTGAAAACACCTCAAATGTCCATCAACTGATAAATTGATATGCAAAATGTGATATTGCTATATAATGAAATATTATTCAGCCTTAAAAAGGACTCAAGTACTAATACATTCTACAATATGGACAAACCTTGAAAACATAATGCAAAGTAAAAGAATCCAGGCACAAATGGCCACACATTATATGATTCTATTTATATGAAAGTTCCAGAAAGTAGATTAGTGACTGCCTAACTGAAAAATCATGTTTATGTAAAAAAACTATATTAAAATATTTTGGTGTCTTTATTCATAATTGTCCAAAATTGAAAGCAATGAATATTTACTTCAAAAGGTGATTGGATAAGCAAACTGTCATATATCCACACAATAGAGTATTATTGGTCAATAAAAACGAATGAGCTACTGATACATGTAAGAATGTGAATCCTCAATACACTTTGCTAAATGAAGGAAGCCAGACCCAAAAGACTATATTATATGATTCCATTCATATGACATTATGGAAAAGGCAAAACTATAGAGACAGAAAACAAAACAGTTGTTTCCACGGGTTGGGGAAGTGTAGAATGTTTAACTGCAAAAGGGACACACAAGAGAATTTTAGACTATTACACCACCCTGGGTTGATAAATATATAACTAGTCATATGTGAAAACCCTTAGAACTGCATATCACAAAGTGCGAACTTGAACGTATGCAAGTTTTTAAAAATCAACTAGGATGTTGAAGGATCCTAGATTAAACCACAGACAGTGAAAAATGAATCTAATTCTGTTACAAATTGATAACATAAGCTCACTGAAGTGGGTGGGGAAAAAAGAACTGACGAGTAACTTTGGAAATTTTAATGCTAAAGACAAAAATAATTGTACATTAATTAACACTGTGCTCTAATTCAAAAGTCTTTCATAGAGGAGAAACTTATTACAAATAGGTTACAATTGTTAAAATGGTTACAAATAGGTTAACAATTCTGAAAGTGCTTTACAGTTATATTAGGGGTTGAACAAATAAGCAAATAAATGGTAGATAATAGTGGCTAGGTGTCTCACTGGCAGAGAAAGAAGTTACCATAAGCAAGTGGCGAAGGCTACAATGAATCCTGTGCTACCGGATTAAAACTGAAGACATGAGTATGAACTTATGTTTAGTTTAAGATAGATGGATGGATGGATAGATAGATAGATAGATAGATAGACAGATAGATAGATAGATAGAATTACCAATATGTGTGCATCTGCCCATCAATATACATATATATATTCCCTGAAATGTATGCTGAGAGGGTCAACAATAACACCTTAAAAGCAATGAGCATATAACATCCAAAAATGGAAAACAAGGTCTTGGAGAAATAGCTGATTTCAGGGCCAGTGCAGGGAAAATACAGCATGAACCCAGAGCATCTTGTACTGCCAGAAAGCAAGGAATTACTCAGGAAAATGCAGGCATGTCCAAAGGGAACCAGGTCTTAACCTAAAAAAGCTCCCATTGGCCAAAGCTAGAGCAATTGGAGTAGTAAAATAAGCAATGTTAGTACTGGATCATAACTTAAATTATAAAACAAATGAATCCATACTGACACAGAGAAATGACTTAATAAATAAAAATTATTACAGAATAATTACAAATAATATATGTAAATGCCATCTTCCTAGAGTGTCCAACTGCTTAGGTCTGAAGGTCTCTGTACTGCCATCTTTTTTATGGCTGAATAGTATTTCACTGTGTATATTTATTGCATTTTCTTTATCCAGTCACAGACAAAAGAGACTAAAAAGACATGTTAGTTTCCAATGCAATGTGGTATCCTGGAGTGGATTTGATACAGAAAGAAGACATTAGCAAAACAAACAAACTAAGGAAATTTGAATGACGTCCAGAGTTTAGTTCTTCTAAGAGATGGATTTTCATTACCCTCCTCTGCTTTTGGGTAGGCTTGACTTAGTGACTCATTTCCAAAGAATACAACATGAAAAGGGAAAAAAAAAATTTCACAGTGGAGAGACCCAGCAGACACTACTCTAACCAAGATCAAGGTGAACATCACTAATGGTGTCATGTTGATTGCATATACACTAATGTGATCTGATAAAAAGGACACCTCACTTCTGTGGTGATCTTCCCCAAATCCCAAAACCCCAATATAAACATGAGGAAAACATTATTATGCTAATCCAAATCAAGAGACATTCTACAAAATACCTGGCCAGAACTCTTCAAAACTCTCAAGGACACTTTTAAAAAAAGATAAACTAAAACATGGAAAACGTGAGAAACTGTCACAGACAAAAAGAGACTAAAAAGACATGTTAGTTTCCAATGCAATGTGGTATCCTGGACTGGATTTGATACAGAAAGAAGACATTAGCAAAACAAACAATCTAATGAAATGTGAATAATGTCCAGAGTTTAGTTCATAGAAACACACCAACACTAATCCCCTAGTTTTGACTAATGTAACTTGATTATGTAAGATGTTAACACTAGGCCAAAGTATGTGAACAGTACACAGGAACTCTGTAGTAATTTGCTGTGATTCTAATATTATTCCAAAATTAAAAGTTTATTTTTAAAAAGGTAGGATACATAGAAGGAACTAGAATGAACTTATACAGATTTCAGATCAAGAAGATACTCTGCAACATTAAAAAGAATGTAATATGCATATTTTCTGTGGAAAGTTTTCTAATGCATAGCACAATGTTTGCCTTACAAATCAAAAGAAGTGGCAAGCTCAGTTTCACTATAGCCTGGGAGAAGAGATGAACAGTGTAATCAAGGATCATGTTCCACAGTTTGAACGACGATTTTTTTGATTTGTATAAATTTAAGGGGTATAAATGAAATTTTGTTACATGGATATATTGCACAGTGGTGAAGTCAGGGCTTTTAGTATAATTATCATTCGAATAGTGTACATTACACTTATTAAGTAATTTCTCATCCCTCACCCTCTCCTGCCCTTCTGAGTCTCCAATATCTATTATTCCATACTCTATGTCCGTGTGTACATATTATTTAGCTCCCACTTATAAGTAAGAATATGCAGTGTTTGACTTTCTGTTTCTGAGTTGTTTCACTTAAGATAATGGCCTCCAGTTCCATCTATGTTGCTGCAAGGGACATGATTTTTTTTTTTTTTTTTGGCCAAATAGTATCGTTTTTATGGCTGAATAGTATTTCACTGTGTATATTTATTGCATTTTCTTTATCCAGTCATCTGTTGATGGACACTTAGTTTGATATCACATCTTTGCTCTTGTGAATATTACTGTGACAAACTTACACATGCATATATTTTTTGATATAATGATTTCTTTTCTTTTGGGTGGATACCAAGTTGTTGGATTGCTAGATCAAATGGTAGTTCTATTTTTAGTTCTTTGAGAAATTTCAATGCAGTTTTCCAAAGAGGTTGTACTAATTTATATTCCCACCAATAGTGTATAAGTATTCCCTTTTCTCCACATCCTTGCTAACATGTTATTTTTTTTTCTTTTTAATAATAGCCATTATGACTGGTATGATGTTTCATTGTAATTTTAATTTGCATTTCTCTGATGATTAATGATGTTTGGCATTTTTTCATATGCTTGTTGGCCATTTGCATGTCTTCTTTTTAAATTTTTATATTTTTTATAATTTTTATGTGTACATAGAATACGTTCTTCTTTTGAAAAATGTCTATTGCTGGTACTCTGCTCACTATTTAATGAGTTGCAGTTGTTACTGAGTTGTTTCGAGTTCCTCATAAATTCCATTTTTCCCATCAGATGAGTTTACAAATATTTTCTCTCATTTTTACAGATTGTCCATTCACTCTGTTGATTATTTCTTTTGCTGTACAGAAGCTTTTTTGTTTACTTAAGTACCATTTGTCTTTTTTCTTTTGTTGCTTGTGCTTTTAGGTCTTAGTCTTGAATTATTTGCCTAGACCAATGTCCAGAAGAGTTTTCTCTAGGTTTTCTTCTAGCATTTTTATAGCTTTGGGTCTAATGTTTAAGTCTTTAACACATCTTGAATTTCAATTTTTTTTTTAATGATCTGTGTTTTAAATTTAGATGGATGAATTCAGCACCACAGAGAAAAGTTAGCCTTGCCCACTCCTTTCCCATCAACTAACACACAGCGTGACTTACATCCAGGGGGACTCAGCATATATGCCCCTCCCCTGTTTCACTCATGCCAGTCACTTTCTTCCTCGAGTGTCCAACTGCTTAGGTCTGAAGGTCCCTGTACTGTCATCCAACGGCCTGCCAATTGATGAGTTACACAGATGACAACATTGCAGGCTGTCTTCTGGGCAGTGATGCATGTTCTTACTTATAAGTGGGAGCTAAATAATATGTACACACGGACATAGAGTATGGGATGTGGGCCACAGCAATGACCACCATGGCTCAGGGCCTTTTAGATACAGTTACATTAGACAGATGACCAGAAATGAGGGATGTGCCTACCAGTATTCAGGAGCTGCCCTCACACTCTCTAATATCTATCCTTACTGTGAATGCCACTCTCTCTTATCCCACCCTGAAGTCCCTGATATTCTATGACACAAGCAAAGTCTCCAATACCAGCCTAAAGAGCAATCAGAGAGGAACCATATAGTGGGGAGGCCAAAGTGGAGAATCAAGCCCAGACTAGTCAACATAGCAAGACCCCAAGAAGCAAGAAAGAAAATCAGAAGAACTGAATGGGGTTCAGATGTTATCCTGGTGCACCACATTGGGGGTGGTCCCTCTGCAAGCCACTGGCTATGTCCCTTTTCTTGCCAGGCATTTTAGCTGTGAAGTCAATGCCAGAGAACATGTGAGTTGTTCTGCAAGTGCTCAGATGACCACACTGCTTAGATCTGGGGCTGTCAGCCTACAGGGAAAGAACATGCTAGACAGTACCATACACCAGGGGTTGTCCCTGTGAGCAGTCACTCAGAAGGCTGAATCAGGCAGGGGGCATGTCAAGTGGGAGTAGGAGGGGCAGGCAGGAGAGGAGCTCACACATCCTCCATTAGGGGAGCTCAGAAGTGCAGTGGGCCAGGGCAACATGGAAAGGGCTAGGTGGGGAGGGGTGACTTTTTCTGGCATTCCACATGCTGTTCAGTCCTTCATGCTTTACAGAGGGGCTCTCAAAGCGAATGCAGGTGCAACACATGCCTCTGCCCAGGTAGTGCTGGGGCCGGGCCAGAGGCTGGTCTCTGCTCAGGCTCAAGGTGCACAGGGATGTGGATCTGGGGAAGGGTGCTCTCCTTGGCCTCCTGACAACATGCACATCTCTGCAGATGCCACACGTCTAAAGGTTCAAACCTACCTCAGACACTGCTCTACCTGTCCCCATCCCCTGCAAGGGCCTCACCTTCACCTTGCAAATGTGAAATGAAGGCTCCTTGCAGGTGTGAAAGAATGTCATATGCAGATTAATGAGGTGGAGCCAAATTTCTAAAATCTCCTGATACATACCAGGTCTATCTCTGGCTTCACCCTTACCAAACTTAGCCCAACCAATGCGGGAGGGTCTCCCAGTACTGCAAGAGCAATTCCCACAGTGTGCGATTCCATACCTCCTATTTCACTTTCTAACAGCTTTCAGAAATGGAGGTTTTTATTGTGTTTAACCATAGTCCTCCCAGCCTCACTGGGACCTCTGTCTCCCCTGAAGCCTGAGAAAGGATGGGCCCTAAGTCCTCCTGAAAAAATCAGCTTGCTGGACCCCTTGCCAGTGTGTTCTCTCCTACCTCTTGGGATCTGCCTTCTTGGTATGCTATGGGAGAGGAGGCCTTGTGCTGGGTGTTTGAGGAGCCTCACCTGGAGTCCTCTGTCTCCTGCTTCTGCTCCAGTTCACTGGTCTTCATCTGCACATAGTCCTGCACCAGTGCAGCCAGTGGGAGGCACGCTTCCTCCTCACTGAGTGTGGCCAGTCTGAACTGCTAGCTCCAGGGCTGACCTGTGGAGGAGAAGCAAACTCAACAGGTTGTGAGTCCCTGTCTGCCCCTCCCCAGGATAAGCAGCCAGGCTTCCTGGTCTCTATTTCTTCCCCTGGCGATGTGGCCACTGTGACTCTCAGGGTACAGGGCATGAGGTTAGGGTCCACCTGTGGACACTGATTCACCAGGAGCCACACATGACTTCAGAGCCACAGAGCTGTCTGGTCCCAGGGGCAGTGGGGGCAGAGGGGCCTCTGGCTTCAAGCTGTCTCACCTGAATGGTGCTGCTCGGAGGCTGCCCACCTGGCATAGGACCAAGAGTGAGAGCCAGGAAGCAGGAGAACTTCTGGGAGCCTTTGATGGCTCTCTGTAACAAGAAAAATGATGCCACCATTAGGTACAACCAGTCAATCCCCAGCTGGGGTCACTGTCACAGCCTTTTTCAGTCATTTGAGGTACCTGGTGTATTAGGGTCTTTCCTCACCTTCTAGTGAGCAGGACCAAGCCAGCTTCAGCTAAGTTTTTGGCATGTTCACACCTGGAGCTAAAGGCAGAAGCATAGTACCTATTCCTGCACAGAACTTCTGCTCTGAATACCTGCTTTCTTCCCTATCATGCCCACCAGCCTAGATCCTTCTTCACATCTATCCTGGACTGTTTAGAGGATGTCTTGGGCTCCCCCTATTTTCCATAGCTTTTCCAAAGGCGCTTCCTAACTAGGACTCCCCAAACCTCCTCAGGTTTCAGGCCCCATTTTCAAGTCTTTCCATTTCTTCACACCTCCCCATGAAATATCTCTCCATGCACCCTTCCCCAGGGCCTAGAACAACATGTACAGCTGGAGGTGGGAGATTCAGTTGCCCCTCCTGTAGTCCGCCTTGCCTTTGTTCTTCACAAGAATTTAAATCTCCAGGATCCACACAGCTCTGTGTTTGTTCAGGGGGCTCTCCAGAGTGTCTCCTAGAGTTCCTCGTGTCTTTTGGGGCCCATCTCAAGAAGTTAGTGTGGCAGAAAGGCTATAGGCCAGGTTTCCTGTGCTGCTTGTTTCTGTGTAACCTCAAGCAAGTAACTGGACACTCTCTAGACCTCATCGCCCCAATGGGGTGTCTTCAAGTTTGAAGGCATTCATGAATGTAAATGGTCTGGAAGCTTGACAGCGCAGGGAGAGATGACCAGGCCTGAGTGTGTTGAGGTTTTGCTTGGGGTAGAAGGGCCTTAGCCCCACCCTATGGGTCTAGTCTACCAGGAAGGCTTTCTGTCCAAGATGGCTGAAGAAGGAGGACTCACTGCCCCCTTCAGTACTGAGAGAGCTGGAGTTTTCTTTCCCAGGGCAAGGTTGTTATTTCAATAGCCAAGAGAAACACACACACACACACACACACACACTCTTCCTCTACACGTTCCTAGTCCCAAGGACATTTAATGACAGATACGGAGCCCAAGGCTCTTGCTCGCAGTCGGCTCCTGCCGTCGGTAGGGACTGAGTTCTGCAGCTTCACCTGAACGTAGATGCGGGTGCCTCATCCATTCCTCGAAGACCAGACCCTGGACAAACCCATCTCCTTGGGATCACCTGCTGCCCTACCCTGATTTAGGGACTGTTCCCCAACGGGCACACACGCCACCGCAGCGTTGGACTCAGCTCAGGTTGCCACCGAAGTAGGTCTCTCCGCGCAGGGTACGCCATGGCACCGTGACTGCCCCAAGCAGGGAGCTCGCCTCCGAGAGAGGTGCCCAGCAGCTGAAAGGAGAGGGAGGATTAGGAATAAGGGCCCGCTGAAAGAATGACTGGAACGGAATTTACCCTTTGAGCGACTGACAGCCGTTGAAACAGCGCCTCCAGATCAAAGGGGAGAGTCCAGGGGAGATGCAGACGGCGGGCTGGGCTAACGGAAAGATCAGACAGGCCCACAGCGGGCGGACTCGGACCCCCGCGGGCTCTCCAGCAGTGGTACCACTGAGACTGGCGCTCTGAACGGGCCAGCAACCTCCGGAAGGCTCACCCAGGGGGAGTGAAGCCCTTTGCGGTGCCCCCTCCCAGAATAACAAGCCACCTCTCATTGCAGCCTCGGACAGGCCCGCTCCACCCCAACGCGCGCGCGCACACCACACACGCACGCACTCACACACACGCACTCACACAAACGCACTCACACGCACGCACTCACAC
>PVKV010043504.1:0-10016 GCA_004027835.1 Alouatta palliata | reverse complement strand
TGGCCTTCCCCTCCTGTGATGGTTAATGCTAAGTATCAACTTGACAGAATTGAAGGATGAAAAGTATCCATCCTGGGGGTGTCTGTGAGGCTGCTGCCAAAGGAGACGTTTGCGTCAGCGGCTCCCCATAAATCACGATCCTGTCCCACAGCGTCACTCACCGATCTCCACACAGGCAGTTGGGAAGGAGCTACTGTGAATTCCACTTTGCAATGAGGAAGCTGAGGCAGGAGCGGCTCAGCAGGTTGCCTGGAGTCAAGAGGGAGGACGCATGGTTTGAACCGGACACCATGGCCCTAGGTCCCACGTTCTTGGATGTGTCCCCGCAACCCCCAGGAGCGTGGAGGGCGCTGGGCCGAGCAGAGAGTGCCTGCTTCCCCCAGAACGCAGCCTGGAGAGGCTGAGCACCCCTGGCCCTGAGCCCTGCTACCCACGCTGGGCTCCCCTCCCATTCTGTAAAGTGGAGGGCAGATGACTGTGGACTCTGTGACACTGTTAGTTCTCCAGCTACCCTTGCTCCCCGCACTGGGACTCAGTTTCCCCAGCAGTAGCAAATGAGTTGGAATAGATGGGTCTGGAATGGGTGATGGTTCCAGAGTGGCCCAGGCTGCCCCCTGGGGAGGGAGATCTGCTCAGCTCGGGGCAGGGAGGAGGGCTGGGACACTGAGCCTGTCACCCCGACTTTATGGCTGGGTGAGCAGTGAGTCACTGCCTGCTACAGGCTGTGTAGGCACCAGCTCCCCGGGGTGGCCCCTTGCCCTGCTGCCCCAACCCTTAGGGCCCCCAACTTTCAACGCTAGCCCCCCACCTGCAGTTGGGACGCTGCTAAAGTTTAGGGTGGTGTGTGCTGGGGGACGCCCTTTCCCTGGCCGCCCAGGCCCAGGCTCAAAGTCCAGAGCTGCCTGCCTGCTGCGCCAGGCTTCTGCCCCAGGAGTGCTCAGCTGGCAGGTGGACCCCATGCGGGGCCAAGCCCAGGCTCAGGTGCAGAAGGCCCAGGTGAGCCTGAGGGCCGAGCCTCTCCAGGACAGAGAGCAGCACGGAGCCCCTCAGTCAGGGCGGTGAAGAGCAGCAGGCTCAGGGCAGTGTCTTCCCCTCCAGCAGCCGAAGATTTTCAACAGAAACTCCAGGCGTGGCAGGGGAGGAAACAGACCTGCAAGTGCATGGTTGAGACATCCTTCGTGTCTGGAAAGGGCTCAGCAGCATTTGTTCATGACGTGTCTGTCACTGTCCCCAGCAGGCCCCCTTCTGGGAACTTACAAAGGCCACTCGCTGCAGCCATTTACCTGGGCTGGAAAAACTGGAGACACCTGAGCATCCATTGCCAGGGACTGGCCGAAGCCCTCACACACCCCATCCAAAACATCCCGCAGCTGGCAAGGGAGGGAGAGCAGCCCCGGCCTTGTGGGGGCTTGTGGGAGAGGCAGAGGATCCTTGCTTTTCTTTTTAGAAACTGTATTATCTAAACAGTTACAGTCAGCCCGCATTCTTCCGAAGGGTCCACAAGGAAACCCTACACAGGGCTTTGCTTTGACAAGAAGAAAAGGAATTGATTCTTCTGCCTAAGCATCCACTAGCTACCAGATAAATTCCCAACTCCTTGGGCACCCCCGATCCCCAGGTATCCTTTCCCATCTTCAGTCACCCCAGTTCCAACCACTCACTCATAGCAGTCACTCTCCATGTGCCTCGAGACCCTTCTTACCACCCCTAACCTGTTCCCTCTGCCCTGAAAACCCTTTCCTCTTATTTCACTCAGCAAACTCCTACTCATACCTCAAAGCCCTGCCCAAATGCCCTCTCCTCTGTAAGGCCAACAGACACATTTCCATGGCGGATAAGCTCCAGGCTGGGGCAGGCTGACCTGGGGGGTTCTAGGTTCTGCCTTATGGAGCCTGCATTGCTTGGTGTTCGGCTACAAAACAGGGCGTGATGGAGGGAGTGGTCTTCGTGGGCTCTAAGTGTTTGACAAGGATGATGATGACGATGTCATCGTGGTGAGGACGGAGAGCCAGACCGGGGCGAGCTCTTCCCACCCCCCAGCTCCCCTCGACGCTGGGCCCATCACCCCACTCCTTGGATGAGAACCCTGGGCACATGGGGTGCTGACCTGCTCCAGACACGAAGCGGAGGAAGAGCTGGAACTTGTGCCAGGAGGCCTCTGGCTGCGTCTGAGTCTGTGCACCAGAAACCTGTGTGTGTGGAGGACCGGCTCTCAAACTCACCTCCTAATATTCCCAGCATGTCCTGCTCAATTGCTCCACAGTCACAGGGCCAGCGCAGCTCAGGGCCACAGCTGGGAGGTGGACAGCGGAGGACAGTGCCACTCCCCTGAGCCCCAGGTGAGAGGTTCCTGCCCAGAGGGACCTCTTCAACCACCAGCTCCCCCACCCCATTAGAAGAGAAAGAGCAAGAGGAAGGGGGTATTCACTCCACCCCCTCACTCCACCCCAAGTCGCCACAGCCTGCAGGGGCCAGGGTGGGGGAGGGAGGGTGGACTCGGCAAAGCCCTGGCGTTCTCCAGCCAAGGCCAGGGGATTATTCGGCCCGATAAGGCCTCTGGCTGGAGCAGGGCGCCTATCAGACCTCAGCAAAACCAACAGAGGAGAACGCTGCAGCGGGGCGGGGGGACACCCCTCGGCCCTCCCCGGCGCAGCCCTCTGTAGCCTCCTGTCCTCTCCTCATCCCGGGTGGGGACTGGCCCTGTCTGCAAGGCTTATCTCCAGGGAAAATGTTCACCTCCTTGAATCAGGTGCAAATGCTGCCAGCTGCATGACTTATCAGCCCCTAAGTGAGGAACGTGTGAACAGTCTTATGGGAGGCACGGGGAGATCTGAGGAGACTGGGAGCCTGGGTCTGCCTGGAGAACAGGCCCCCCCTCACCCAGAAAAGGAGCCCGAGGCAGGGAGACCCCACTCCTCCCTCCCCTGGCCCTGAGACTCCCGGACTCCACAAGCTGAAGTCAGCTCACAGAGAAAAGATCCCACCCTCCCCCAGCTCTCAGTGGAGAGGGGGCAATGACGGGGCGGTGATGAGCGCAGAGCCACAGCCAGAGCTATCCCGTGGCTTAGTCTGTGGCTTAGTCCAGCGCGGCTGAAAGACGTGTCCGGAGAAACCCTTCTTGCTAAGCCACGGTCAGTGCCTCAGAGAACGTAAAGGATCCCAGCCCCAGCCAGTGCTCCAGAGCCCAGGAAACACAGAGGGCAGAAAGGCCTCCCGGAGACCCTTCCTAAGCCTCTTTCTGTTTATTTCCTCCTTGTGTTTTTAACCCCAAAACCTTTTCCAGGAATGCCTGTGAGAGCCCCACCACTCTTGCTTTGAGAACCCTGCTTCATGGACTCCATTCATCCAGGCCTTTAAGGGTAAGAGGGGAACTCCAAGGTCTGTCCCCAAGAAGATGGAGATAAACGTGGCCCCTCACATCCCGACGGCTCTCTAAGCCATCTCTAAACCTTCCAAGCACCAACGCTGTGGAGAACTTCCCACCATCTACGGGCGGACAGCATACTCAGAGGCCAGCGTTCCAACCAAGGTGGCCACCGTCAAAGGCTGTGCGGTTCACGCAATTCATCCACAGCACAGACGTGGGCACACACAGCGCTGCGCTCCACAGTGGGGGGTGGGTGCACGCAGGGAGCTGTGGCACGGGGGCACCCCCAGCTGCGAGCTCTGAGCACCTCGGGACAGTCCCATGACACAGGCGTTAGCCCCTCTTCCGATGGAGAAACCGAGGCACAGAGAGGCAAAGTCCCGCTCAAGTCACAGGGCGACTGGTAATGAGTGTGCAGTCCCGAGTCCAGGCCAAGTGACCTCCTGAGAAGGATGACCTGCCCATGGAGTCTGGGCCTTTCAGTGAAATATCTGAACCAGGGGACAGGCCGTAAAGAGGCCCAGCAGGGACAGGGTGAGACCGGCAACCGAGCGCCTCTGCCTGTTCCGAAGGAAGAGCCCTTGATGGGCAGAAGCGTGCCCGCCGTGCTCATAGTTGGTTGTCAATTTTTTTCAAGAAAAAATAAATTTGGGCTTTTACATGAATTGTTCCAATTTTTAAAAACATGGTGCGTCCACCGCAGCCACCGGTTTGCAGCCTCTGACCTCACAGACAGGAAGGCATCCCTCGCCAGGGTGCCCACAGTGCTGGAGGTGCTGGGGCAGGGCGAGGGTCTCCACCCCTGCACAGGGAGCCCCTGACCGTCTCCATGAGAACTCCCTGGCCCTCTCTGCATCGCCCATAGCCCGGTGAGACGCCAGGGTTTCCCTGTGTGCCTCTCCATACCTGCCATCCCACCCCGGAAGGCTCCAGAGGGCGGCTACATCCACGAGCTCCCTCTCCTGTCCCCCTGTCTGGCCCGTGGCAGATGCTATCACAAACTTGGCAAAGGAGTCCAGGAGAGAACACGTTGGCTCATCCTTGGCTTTGCTCAGCTCCAGCTGGCTCTGAGTGGGAGATGGTGCCCCCAGGAATGAGTCCTCCCTGTGTGCCGGCACGCTTTGAGCCCCTGGCTCCCAGGCGGGCTGGAGTGGCACAGCTGCAGAACAGCCTCCAGGCTGGGGCCAGGTGGACCTCGGCCCTGAGGGCTTCTTGCTGCAGCAGGAGGGGAGGGGGCTGCAGGGGCCGAGGGAGGTGGAGGCTGGGCCCCGAGGTCTGCGGCTGCTTCTGGCGCCTCCCTGTCAGCATGCTAGGCGGGTTCTTCAGCCTGCAAGATGCCAGGAGCCTCTTATCTCCCCTCCAAAGGAAGCCAAGCCAGGGCAGCGGATCCAGGGCTCGGACGCCAGCCCACGTCTGCAGGAGAAGACAGGAGACGCTGGTTTCCCTCGGAACGACCCATCGGGAGACAAGTTCCAGCTGCAGCGGCTGCGGCTGCTCGGGAAATTCTTTGCACATGAGGAATGGGCTTGGCCATCTCCAGGCAGGCGCTCGGAGGCAGGCGCAGCCTGGGACGGGTAGATTGGGGGTGGAGCAGAGCAGCTATCTCGGGGGTCAGCCTGGGAGGGCATCCACAAACCTGCTGGCCCTGCCCTCCTGACGAGGGGACCGCCAGCCAGCCTGGGAGCTGCCCAGTGAGCTCAGCGGCCCTGGGCCCCTGCAATGGCTCTTGGCAGGGGTGTGGTTGGGCGGCTGCCTCTCAAGGGCTTGGGTGGCCAGGACAGCAGCAGCCGTGGACTTTCTTCCTGCCCTGCTGGCGCCGGGCTGGGGACTCATCCCAGCAACAGAGTCTCATTCCAGCAGGGACTGGCCGTCCCCGGACTGTGCTTGAAGAACCTGGCAGGCCTGGGCCTCACCTTGGGATGCGACCATCATCCCAGGAGGTGGACATCACCACCCTCCTCCAGGATCACCAACCGAGGGGCAGAGCATGCAAGTGGCTCCCCCAGGGCCCCAGAGCCCAAGGGGCAGGGTTGGGCTTGACCCCGGGCGGCCCCCCAGGGTGCCACACATCTCACAGCCACTCCAGGGTGACACCCCACTCCGTGCTCAGAGCCGTGCTCTGCTGCAGCCTCCGAACAACGGGTGACGCGTGCAGGCAGGTCTCCTGGGGTGCCAGGGCCACCGCTCCAGGCCGGGTCTCCCGCCGCCCAATCCAGAGGACCGGGGGACCAGCTGCTGGAACACTGGCCCCGCTTGGTCTGTCTACTCTACCTGCCAAGACCCTGGGCCTGTAGGGCACCGCACAGGGCTGCTCTGGCCCCTTCAGCAGCAAGGCGGCAGCAGCGCTGGTCCCAGCTCTGGTCACTGGGAGCCTGCCCTTTGCACCACTCAATTGGGCCTCCACCTGCAGGGGAGAAGTTTCCATAAGACCAGACCCGCCCACATGCGGAGCACCAGAGGACTTACTTTTACAGCCCCAGGATCCTCGCTGGGCACTGAGTCAGGGACTCAGCAGATGCAGGAGGGGCCCTGGTGGCCCGTCTGGAGGTCAGTGCCCCAGCTGGCTGTCTACCTACGTGACTGTGCCACTCCAGGCTACTCACCTCTTCCACCCTGAGCCTGACTAGGGTGAGGATGACGGCCAGACTCGGGCAGGGAAGCAGAAAGCAACGTGGCTGCTCCCGGCCAGCACAGTGCCGTTGGTGTGTGGAGAAGCACCTTCCAGGCTTCTGTGTGCACGCGTGCTCCTGGTGTACATACAGAGGCATGTGCATGCGAGTGTGTACATGCATGTGTGGGTGTGCGTGTGCACGTGTGTACATGCATGTGTGTGGGGGTGCATGTGGATTACACACATACTGTACACAGGTGTGTCTTGAGCATTGGGGTGTGTGCACGGGAGTGTTGTGTGGGTGTGTGTGCATGTGTGTACATACATGTGTGCGGGTGCATGTGCATGTGTTTACATACATGTGGGCTGTGTGTGCACATGTGTACATACATGTGTGCGGGTGTGTGTACATTACACACATACTGTATGCAGGTGTGTCCTGAGCATTGGGTTGTGTGCACAGGAGTGTGTGTGGGTATGTGTGCACATGTTCATGTGAGTGTGGGGCACACAGTGGTGCATGCATTTGAGCATGGGACTGCACATGTGCACACGAGTGCATGTATGCGTGCGTATGCACAGGCGTATGTGTGTGGCTGCACACAGGTGTGCATGCACAAGCTCAGCCCTTGGTATCCCCCCAACAGGACTACACCCCACCCCCCGACAGGACTGCACCCCGCCCCTGCACCTCTGGAATGGCAGTGCTCACCCAGAAAGCCAAACCAAGACAGCACTCCTTCTCCATCATTGCTGACAGGAAAGTGGCTTTCCCTCTTCTCTCAGGCCCAGCAAATGTGTGTTTGCTGCGAATCCTCAGAGCTTGAAACCACGGCTGGCTCGGTGGTGTATCTGCTTCTCACTGCCTCGGACAGGTTTGTGGGTAATCACCAGAGCAGCTTCAGCCAGATCCTAGAAAAATGTGATCTCCCTTTTCAGATTATCTCTTTGAATCACCCATTAAATTTTTGAGTGTCTAGTATTAGTGAGCTGTTTGTTCACTGCGGAAAATACAGAACTGCAAGAAAGTGACAAGACGAGAATAAAGGCCCGCGTGGTCCCAGCCCTCGACTGTGCTTTTTTTACGTAGACTTTTTAATGCTTTCGAAACCTCTTAACTCCCCTGGATTCTCATCTCGGGTCCCCTACCACCCACGGAGTGGGGCTGACACTGTGACACTCACCGAAAGCTGAACATCGGGCCGTCAAAACTGGAACGTGACAAACTCTGCTGCTGGCCAGAAACCCCATGGTCCTGCTCAGAGGCGGAGAGGCGGCCGCAGGGCTGCTGGCAGTAAGGAGCAACGCGGCCCACAGGAAGGCTGCACGCTCCCAGCTCCTCCACGACGCTCCTCCTCAGAGGGCCCAGCCCAGGACAGGTCCCCTTGATGGGGGTCCAAGCCCCTCGCTGCCCCTGTCTCCAAGAAGACAGGGGAAAATGAGGAACATGGGGTCAGGTGGCTGTGGCTCCCCAGGGCCTTCCATGGTTCACTTAGGAGCCAGAGGAGGGAGAGAAAATATGAGAGACATTTTCAAAGACAGAGCAAAAGAGAAAGCAAAGGCTAGAATGCAGGGGATGGGGGGTCCCAGGCACCAGGCAAAGCCACTCCCCAGCTGCCTGGCCCAGGCTGTGAACCTCCAGCCACCCGATGATCCAAGCGCCTCCACAGCAAATCCCACCCCGACATCCTAAGGAGGTGGCATTGCTGAGGTGGTGGCCGGGCTCCGCAGATGGGGCCACTGTCTAGCCGTACCTAGACCAGCCCAGTTGGCCCCCCAGCCCCCGAATCTGGACCTGAAAGTGAGTTGAGTGCAGGCCCCGTCACAAACGGCCACGCCTCTGCACAAGACCAAGGTCACCGCCAGCCCCGTTTGCATCCCCAGGTAAGTCTGCCATCTGGGAGACTCTGGGAGTGCAGAGGGGGTGTGACAAGGGCTGTCACCAACTGCAGGGGTGCCAAAGCAGCTCACTGAGATGCCCTGCAGGCCTCTCGGCTTTCGGCCCTGACAGCCCAAACCTGCTCCCATCCCAACTCCTGGACCGCACGCCTGTGGCGGGTGGGGGTATCCCAGCACCTGGCAGGGTGTTTGCAAACGCTACAGTCACAGGGGGACCTCGAGTGCAATGACCTCCTCCCCGAAAACAAACTCACCTTGAGCTCCTCCCCAGAGGACTACCCCCACCCCGCCCCTCCAGCGGTCCTCGGTGATCTGGCGGCCAGTGCCTGCCATGCCGAATGCTGAGTCGCGAGGGGCTTTGAAAGCAGATTCGGTTACACACGCGAGGAGGCTGAGAGCTGTTTTCTTTCCCGCTCCCTTTTCTCGGCAGCCAGTTTTCGCCCGGCCGGCCAGGTCACCCACAGGGCAGGCTGTTTCCAAGGCCCAGCGTCTTCCGTCGACAGGACCTGGCTGCCACCTCTAACACGAAGCCTGCCCGGGAGGTGGGTCAAAGATGGAGCTGGTGGGTGTGGGGCGCTGAGCTCCCACCCCGCCCCACCGACCCTCTGAGGGCTGCAGGCACCTTGGATGAAGGAACACCCACAGAGCAGGTGCCAGCAGGAGCTGAGGCTGCGGGGCCCACAGAGCAACACCCAAGAGGCAAGTAGCTGGGTTCAAATGCCACCCCGCCTCTGCCCAGCTGTGGCCCTGGGGCAGGTCACCTCTGTCCTCGCCTTGGTTTCCTCATTCATGAAACGAACATGAGAATCACCCACCTTGAGGAGCTTTCAAATGTCAGCTTGCTGAGCTGAGCCAGGCACAGAGACGCTCCAGAAGCCCCAGGCTGGAGTGGGGCAGAGTGGGGACATTGCCGACCTGTCCTTGCCCCTGCAGCCCGACCCAGAAGTGGCACCAGCCAAAGGGGCAGCGGGCCTGGGCTGGCCTTGGCTGTTGGGCTCAAGGTTCCCACAGAAGGGAGCATACACTGTGCCCAAAATGAATTCTTACACCTGAGCAGTGCCCCCAGGCTCCCCAGCCTCACCCAGCTGGGCCCACGCCCAAAGCACCCACCTCCCAGGCCCCCTCACCCTGATGTGCTCTGCAGTCCTTGGCCTTCGGGTGAATGGAGCCCCCTGCGTTGGAGAAGCCCCAGAATGCTGCCCTGTGGACCCCAAGGGGTTGCAAGGTCCTGAGGGTGCTGTGGGCCCCACAGCCCTCCAGGGTGGAGCCTGGGAGAGGGGCAGTGCAGGAGACAGTGAGGGGCATGAACCTGCTTTCCCCCACTCTGGGGGCCCAGGGCCATGAGATTTACCTGAAATAACTGCTGAGGACACAGACCTCCACCTGGCAATGACCACCCTGCTGGAAGCAGGCCCTCCTCTCCTCTAACATCCTGTCCCCCCCAACTCCGGGGAGCAGCACAAGCCCCCCACCCCCCAGGCCTCAGCACAGCCCCTAGGCCTCTTTCCTTGCCCCGGGGTCTCTGGGGCCTTTCCCCACAGCTTCCCACGGCCTCCACACTTGCAGGGAGGGGCAAGAGCCAAGGAACCCCAGGACTAGGGTTGAGAGGTCACCCCAGCCGCATTCCTGAGGCAACCCTGACAGCCCCTTCTCAGGGGCACCCTCCCCCTGGCCGGACAGAGGGTGGCCTTCCCGGAGCTCAAACTCCCAAGTGGAACCATCCCCGGGGCCCGAAAGGCAGAGCATCCAGCACCTGCAGGCAGCGTGCAGGGAGGTGACCCCACCTGCCAGGGCCGATCCTTGAGGGGGGCCCTGCCTGGGGTGTTCCTGGGACAGGGCCCTCCTTGGGGCCATTCCTAGGCGGGGACCAAGGCCCCCTGGGGGAGGGCATCCTGTACGCAGGACTCCGCCCACAGAGGCCGCATCTGAGGTGTCTCTGGGGAGCTGGTCCAGAGGCGCTGACGCCCCTTATCCTCCTGAACAATGGGACTGTTTTCTTTCCCTTGATAAGTATGTCTGAGTTAAGGGCTCCCAAGCAGGGGGCTGGCTGGGGGTGATGCGAGTGCTGCTTGGAAAGTAACGGTGGGAAATGAAACCCAGAGCCTGACGGTTAGAGCTTTCCTCCCCCCCCAACCCCCA
>PVKV010043503.1:0-10017 GCA_004027835.1 Alouatta palliata | reverse complement strand
CGCCTCCTGGGTTCAAGCAATTCTCCTGCCTCAGCCTCCAGAGTAGCTGGGACTACAGGCGCATGCCACCACGCCCAGCTAATTTTTGTATTTTTAGTAGAGATGGAGTTTCACCACGTTGACCAGGATGGTCTCGATCTCTTGACCTCGTGATCCACCCGCCTCGGCCTCCCAAAGTGCTGGGATTACAGGCGTGAGCCACCGCGCCCAGCCACTGCAACTTCTTTATCAGGAGGAGAGGCTCTTGCTCCAAGCCTGCCATACAGCGTATGCCCTTTCAGGCAGGGACGCCACCGCCTGGGGCTTTGGTTCTCGTCCTGGTCTGGCTGTTTTCCCATGTACTGCTTCTGTTCTGTGACTGCTCTAGGCATTCCTCCTGCTACAAACTACTGTGTGGTTCTATGGAAGGATTATATATATCGGTACTAAATGTGTCAGTACAGTTCTGACTACAATACCTACATGATTATATAGAAAGATTATATGGAACTAAGTATGATTATATATATTAGCTAGATACAGTAAGCAGTGAGTTATGCTTCAGGCACTAACTGTGCCTGGGGTCTGCACAGTTCCCCTTCCTCGGTGCCCATGGTGGGTGTTACCCACAGTACAGAACATTTCCAGCAATCCAGATTACCTTATGCCTCCCCTAGTCAATACCCAACCCAAACCCCTAACAGGGAGCCACTAACCAGACCTCTACCCCAGCTGCAAACAGGCCCCAGGGCCAAGTCCTTTCAACCGCACGTTTTTGTAAAGAAAGTTGGCCAGGCCCAGTGGTTCATGTCTGTAATCCCAGCACTTTGGGAGGCCGAGGTGGGTGGATCATGAGGTCAGGAGTTCAAGACCAGCCTGGCCAACGTGGTGAAACCCCATCTCTACTAAAAATATAAAAAATTAGCTGGGCATGGTGGCGCACGCCTGTACTTCCACCTACTCCAGGAGCTGAGGCAGGAGAATCGCTTGAACTTGGGGGCAGAGGTTGCAGTGAGCTGAGATCGTGCCACTGCACTCCAGTCTGGGCGACAAGACAAGATTCCATAAAAAAAAAAAAGGAAAGTTTTTTTTTGGAACGCTAGATGCCGCACTGAGTAGCTGCAAGAGAGACCATGAGGCCCATAAGGCTGAAATCTTCATGCTCTGGCCTTTTACAGAGAAAGCTGGCTGACCATCCTCTGTCCTCAAGTGTCAGTGCAGCTGGTGGCTGAGCCTCAGGTGAGGGAAATTACACAGCGTGTGCTTTTCATTGCTGGCCTCTTGGGCTCTATCTTATTTCTGTGAGATGCAGCTACACTGTTTTGCACACCTGTATTCAGTAAGGACTTCACTCACACATAAACTGACTGCTGGAGGCAGAAGAGCCCCTGATCTGAAAGAATGAAGACGAAATAAACAGACAAGAGAAGGGAGCAAAAGAAAACCTCATCCTACTTTATCCATGGAGTAA
This sequence comes from Alouatta palliata, assembly GCA_004027835.1. Lineage (NCBI taxonomy): Eukaryota > Metazoa > Chordata > Mammalia > Primates > Atelidae > Alouatta > Alouatta palliata. Next base: position 8,567 of record PVKV010043503.1, on the reverse strand, counting down.
AAACAAGAAAATTTTTAAAAATTAAAAAATAGGGCCGGGTGCGGTGGCTCACGCCTGTAATCCCAGCACTTTGGGAGGCCAAAGCGGGCGGATCACAAGGTGAGGAGATCAAGACCATCCTGGCCAACATGGTGAAACCCCGTCTCTACCAAAAATACAAAAATTAGCTGGGCGTGGTGGCGCGCGCCTGTAGTCCCAGCTACTCGGGAGGCTGAGGCAGGAGAATTGCTTGAACCCAGGAGGCGGAGGTTGCAGTGAGCCGAGATCGCGCCACTGTACTCCAGTCTGGCGCCTGGCAACTGAGCGAGACTCTGTATCAAAAAAATAAAAAAATTAATTAAAAAATAAAAACAAGGCCGGGCACAGTGGTTCACGCCTGTAATCCCAACACTTTGGGAGGCTGAGGTGGGCGGATCACCTGAGGTCAAGAGTTCGAGACTAGCCTGACCAACATGGCAAAACCCCATCTCTACTAAAAATACAAAATTAGCCCGGCCTGGTGGCTCACACCCGTAATCCCAGCTACTTGGGAGGCTGAGGCAGGAGAATCGCTTGAACCCGGGAGGCAGAGGTTGCAGTGAGCTGAGATCACGCCACTGCACTCCAGTCTGGGCCACAAGAATGAAAGTCTGTCTCAAAACACAAAACGAAACAAAAATAAGAACAAAATACTTTTTTAAAAAGAACATTCAGAGAAAAGAAAAAATTCTTGAAAACTGTGACAGAAACTAAAAATTCAATGGAAGATTTGGAAACTAAAGTTGAAAAAATCTTCTAGAAAGTACAACAAAAAGGCCGGATGCGGTGGCCCACACCTGTAATCCCCACACCTGTAATCCCAGCACTGTGGGAGGCCGAGGTGGGTGGATCACAAGGTCAGGAGATCGAGACCAACCTGGCCAACACGGTGAAAACTCATCTCTATTAAAATTACAAAAAATTAGCCAGGTGTGGTGGCACGCGCCTGTAGTCTCAGCTACTTGGAAGGCTGAGGCAGGAGAATCACTTAAACCTGGGAGGTGGAGTTTGCAGTGAGCTCCAGGCTGGGTGACAGAGCAAGACTTAGTCTCAATTAAAAAAAGAAAAACAAAGAAAGTACAACAAAAAGACACAGGTAGTGTCAAATAAAGACAATTCTAGATTTCTAAGATTTCAAAACATACACCTCCCTTGCACCCTGTCTCAGGAAGTAAACAGAGGATTCACTTCACTCCACCAATGCAAGCCGGCCCAGAAGGAAGCAGCAAAAGCCCTGTGCGGGGGAGGATGGGTGGCCCAGGAGGGTGACTGGACAGCAGGCCTGGGGAGGGTCAGACTGGGCAAGAGGATGGGGGCTCCAGGGAAGGGCTTTTCCCAGAGAAAAGAACAGCTCATGGAGCTGCTGGTTCAGGGCATAAATCTGCAATGGGTGCACAGAAAAAACACCAAGCAACCAAAAAATAACACAACTGTGAATTCCAGGAAAAACAGAAAGTTGCGAGAAAGGAAATTTAACCTTAGTACACTACATGGCTCAGCTGTGAATAGTATCCACGAAGCAGTAACAACCACCCATGAGTGCCGGGGGTGGGAGTGCAGCGTGAGGCACGGGGGCAATCCATGGAGCCACAAGGCTCATCTACCACGAAGCAAGTCAGTGCGTCTGAAATGGATGAATTAGGAAGAAAACGGATGAAACAGCAAGAAAAGCAGGCTGCTCAGAAGGAACCGAAGCGTTTTCAGTGTGAGGGGACAGATGGCCACTGTTTATAAAACTTTAAGTATGGTTATGGAATCTGTCCATGTTATTTTTTAAGAATTTAAATTTTGTTAAAATGACAAACACAAAAGTTCAATGAGGCAAAAATGATGTCACTCCAGATGACCAACTGATTACAATACAGAATTACCTTTCTCAGACATCACCCTCCATTTTTCACTCCTGCTACACTCAGGGAAGACCAGTTCCCACCCCTAAGAGACAGAGGCTGTGTTGACGCCAATGCAGTCGGGATGGATCACAGCGGCTGAGAGCAACCTGGCCAGTCTCAGCACACAGGTCCCCTCTCCTGCCACAGGCATCACCACGCTGTGATAAGGGAGGCCCAACCCAAATGTCACAAGATCAAGATCAGAAAGAACAAGAAATAACAGAGAAAGCCTCTACCCCAGTGAAGCTATTTTTGTTTGAAGAGAAACGAACCTGCCAAGGCAGGAGGTGTACAGAAGCCCCGTGCTGAACAGGTTTACATCCATGCGGACCAGAGCTCCTCTAGTGCTTCCTCAGCTTTTCTCAGGCCCACGAGTGCCTTACACATTCAGGAGTCCCTGAGAAGCCCACCACAGTTCCAGAGACACACACTAACCAAGGCCCCAAAGAGGCACACAGAGGGGGATCTGGTGGCCGGGACCCCACTCTGCCCCAAGCCATGTTGGTGGCTCCCTCAAAGATGAGCACCATCCTTCTAATGGCAGGTCAGCCTTGCTCAAAGGAGGTGGGTATCTGCTCCCTCCCCAGGCAGGCGGCCTCTCCAGCACAGGCCAAGCATCTTGTGAAGACACACAAGACCCAGGGAGCACGTGATGCCAAGGTGCCATCCATGCCTCCACGTCAGGCCCCAAACAGCTCAAAGCCTACCTGTGCCATCTGCTGGGAGCAGAGTGAGCACCCTGGACACCCAAACGTCTGGCTGGAGCTTGTTCCATCCTTTCCAAGCAGAATGCAGGATGGGGTCAGAGGACAGCACCCAGGCCCCAGTGCAAGGCTGCATGCAGGGACCTAGACTTCCAAGCAGAACGCAGGATGGGGTCAGAGGACAGCACCCAGGCCCCAGTGCAAGGCTGCATGCAGGGACCTAGACTTCCAAGCAGAACGCAGGATGGGGTCAGAGGACAGCACCCAGGCCCCAGTGCAAGGCTGCAGGCAGGGACCTAGACTTCCAAGCAGAACGCAGGATGGGGTCAGAGGACAGCACCCAGGCCCCAGTGCAAGGCTGCAGGCAGGGACCTAGACACTTGGTTCTGCCTGTATGCATCCAAGCCAAGGTTCTGGTGAGCTCTGGAAAACTATCCTAATGAAGGCTAAAGAAACTGAGGTAAAAGTTACCTCGATATACAGCTAAAAACGAATGCAAAAGGTGTAACTTAAAGGAGTAAGATTAAAATCAGACGTCTCTTTTGAGTTGATAGGCATTTAACAAAAGTCACATAATGGACACTAAAGATTTGTTTCACTGCATGTAGGTTTTACTCAAAGAAAAAGAAAATTAAACAAACATTAAATTCTAATTAATGGGGCAAACGCAGTGGCTCACGCCTGTAATCCCAGCACTTTGGGAGGCTGAGGTGGGTGGATGACTTGAGATCAGGGGTTTTAGACCAGCCTGGCCAACATGATGAAACCCCATCTCTACTAAAAATACAAAAATTAGCTGGATGTGATGGCACATTTCTGTAATTCCAGGTACTCAGGAGGCTGAGGCAGGAGAATCACTTGAACCAGGAAGACAGAGGCTGCAGTGAGCCAAGATCATGCCACTGCACTCTAGACAGGGCAACAGAGCGAGACCATGTCTCCAAAAAAAAAAAAAAAAAAAATCTAGTTAATGGCTGGGCATGATGGCTCATGCCTGTAATCCCAGCATTTTGGGAGGCTGAGATAGGCGGATCACTTGAGCCCAGGAGTTCAAGATCGGCCTGGCCAACATGGCAAAACCTCATCTCTACAAAAAAATACAAAATTAGCCAAGTGTGGTAGAGCATGCCTGCAGTCCCAGCTACTCGGGAAGCTGAGGTGAGAGGATTGCTTGAGCCCAGGAGGTAGAGGTTGCAATGAGCAAAGATCGTGCCACTGCCTGGGCGACAAAACAAGACCCTACCTAAAAAAAAAAATTCTAGTTAATGTTGGGTACATGGGTGATTTTACTATTTTTGCACATTTTTTAACTGTTTCATAATAAAAAGTTAAAAATCGGCCAGGCGCGGTGGCTCACGCCTGTAATCCCAGCACTTTGGGAGGCCGAGGCGGGTGGATCACGAGGTCAAGAGATCGAGACCATCCTGGTCAACATGGTGAAACCCCGTCTCTACTAAAAATACAAAAATTAGCTGGGCACGGTGGCACGTGCCTGTGGTCCCAGCTACTCGGGAGGCTGAGGTAGGAGAATTGCTTGAACCCAGGAGGCGGAGGTTGCAGTGAGCCGAGATCGCGCCATTGCACTCCAGCCTGGGTAACAAGAGCGAAACTCCGTCTCAAAAAAAAAAAAGTTAAAAATCATATGATAACATAAGTAATTTCTTTTTTTAATTGAATTAGAGTGTTGCCCTGTGACCCAGGCTGGAGTGCAATGGCGCAATATCGGCTCACTGCAACCTCCGCCTCCAGGGTTCAGATGATTCTCCTGCCTCAGCCTCCTGAGTAGCTGGGATTACAGGTGCCCGCCACCATGCCCGGCTAATTTTTGTAGTTTTAGTAGAGAGATGAGGTTTCACCACGTTGGCCAGGCTGGTCTCGAACTCCTGACCTCGTGATCCGCCCACCTTGGCCTCCCGAAGTGCTGGGATGACAGGCGTGAAGCACTGCGCCCGGCAACACATGATTTTTTAATCTGGACATCAGGTGCACACTGTGCTGGTGAGGGTGGGGAGTGGGCATCACACATGCTGGGCACAGACACTCCCTCCATCAAGGGACTCACAGCACCTTTCAAAATTACAAGTGTGCATCCCCTGGGACCTGCCAAGTCCACCCTAAAGATTTATCCTCAGACCAGCCTCTGGTATAAGGAAGGATGGGCACAGCAGACATTCACTGCATAACGAAAAGCAAAAGACTGGGAGCCACAGAAAGATGGCGCCAGCATGGAGGGGCCCAGCAGGACTGCCGGAAACGGGGCAGCAGGTCCCCCAGGAGGGCCTTGGGCCTGGGGAAAGGAGAAACATTTCCCTCCACAACGCTTTGTGCCTTTCGAGTGCTGAACCACATGCATCTATCACCCAGTTCAAAAACAGTCATTAAAGAGACAACCAGAACCCTTAGCCACATGCCCGGCTTCAATGCACTGTGGCCGGAACCAAGCTCCCTCCTCCTTCCTCCTGCCTTCCTGGACCAAACCCCACTCCCCTCAGGTCACTGTGGAGAACTGGCCTTTAATCACTGCCAGCTGTCCAGGCAACACAGAGCACCCAGGCCTCCAAGGGCGACCCAGGCAGCGGGACTCACAGTGATGATATCCAGGATGCTGAGCAGGCTGTGGACGCTGTCTCCTGCGAGAACCTCTTTCACCACCACCTCGGTGCCGGTGCCGTCCTGCACTTGGAGAGCAGAGTGGGTGCCATCAGGTCCGGGGCCACGACCACAGGGCCTGGCAGAGGCTCAGCCCAGCCCAGGGCAGTGGAGCCACAGGCCTGCCCCTCCGAGGCACCATCCCGGCTGCGGGTGCCTCAGCAGAGGGCAGGGGAGGAGACGGACCTGCTGGCATTACGGGTATGACAGGCGAGAAGCAGGGGCACGGAAAGTGGGGATGAAGGAGGAGACCCACTTCTCCACCCACGACTCATCCTTACTGCGGGGACTGAGGCAAAAGTTCCCAGAACCTGTTCATTTACTGAACTAGCTGTAAAGGCTCCAATGACTGGTTCAGCTACTACCAGCCTAAATTCTACAACTTTGATATAATCTCCCATTAGGTTAAAAAAAAAAAAGAAAAGAAACTATGCTATTTTGGTGATTTAACAATGTAAGAACTTTGGGAGGCTGAGCTGGGTGGATCAGCCTGACCAACATGGAGAAATCCTGTCTCTACTGAAAACACAAAACCTTAGCCAGGCATGGCAGCACACGCCTGTAGTCCCCAGCTACTTGGGAGGCTGAGGCAGGAGAATCGCTTAAACCCGGGAGGCAGAGGTTCCAGTGAGCCAAGAATGCACCACTGCACTCCAGCCTGTGCAACAAGAGTGAAACTCTGTCTTAAAACAAAGAAACAAACAATGTAAGAACTTCATCTCAGCTTGACCCAGGAAAATTCTTTATGAAGTTGCCCAAATCTGACCCCAGTCCCCTCCATGAGGCCCTCCTATCTAGTCCAAAGGCCAGAGGGATGCAGGTTCCAGTCCTTCAGCCCACACAAGCTGCAGCAAAAGCGTCTGCTTCACCAGCTGGGCGGCCCCATTCCCAGGAGTTACTGGCTCCGACTGCCCCAGATGGGTGAACCAAGCCCCTTTCCTTCCTAATAACTCATCAAGTCCAGCCACACACTAAGCAACAAACCTGAGAACCAAACAATTTGCCCAGACAGCACTTCTGGTCTAGAAACCCCAACGGGCAGGGCAGGAACTGTCACAGGGTCGGTGCCCACTCCCTGAACCACAGCTGGCAGGAGCCCTGCAGGTCAGGGGGACGATCACACAGAGGCCAGGGTTTGCTAAGTGAACAAGCAATGGGAGGTGTGGGCCGCAAACTACCCAGACAGACAAAGCAGCACCACCCTCCAGGAAAGCAGCACAGCAGGGTCTGGCCCAGCCCCAACCCCCCACAGTGATTCAAAGAGTGTGATTTAACAGAGGAAGAAACACTATCCAGCTCCTTATTTATTTATTTATTTATTTATTCTCAGACAGGTCTCGCTCTATTGCCCAGGCTGGACCAGTGCAGTGGTGTGAACACAGCTCACTGCAGCCTCGACCTCCCAGACTCAAGCGATCCTCCCACCTCAGCCCCAAGTAGCTGGGACCGAAGGTGCTACCACCATGCCTGGCTAATTATTTTTATTTTTTGTAGAGACAGGGTCTCACTATGTTGTCCAAGCTGGTCTCCAACCCATGGGCTCAGGTGACCTTCCTACCTTGGCCTTAATTATTTTCTTAATTAAATTAAAATAAAATTATTTTATTTTATTAGAAATCTAAAAATAGAGTAAGGGTACAGCTGATCATGGCAGATCCATACAGTGACTTACTACTAAACGATCGAACGAAGTATTCTGAGGTCTTGGAAGAAACATTTAAAAGGGTTGCCAGGCCGGGTGCAGTGGCTCACGCCTGTAATCCCAGCACTTTGGGAGGCCGAGGCGGGTGGATCACGAGGTCAAGAGATCGAGACCATCCTGGTCAACATGGTGAAACCCCGTCTCTACTAAAAATACAAAAATTAGCTGGGCATGGTGGCACGTGCCTGTGGTCCCAGCTGCTCGGGAGGCTGAGGCAGGAGAATTGCTTGAACCCAGGAGGCGGAGGTTGCAGTGAGCCGAGGTCGTGCCATTGCACTCCAGCCTGAGTAACAAGAGCTAAACTCTGTCTCAAAAAAAAAAAAAAAAAAAAAGGGTTGCCAGGCCCAGTGGCTCCTGCCTATAGTCCCAGGGCTCTGAGAGGCCAAGACAGGAGAATCGCTTGAGCACAGGAATTGTTGACCAGCCTGGGCAACAAACTGAGACTCCATCTCTACAAAAAAACTTTTAAAGTTAGCTGGCCTTCATGACACACACCTGTAACCCCAGCTACAGGGGAGGCTGAGGCAGGAAGATCGCTTGAGCCTCGGAGGTGAAGGCTTCAGTGAGCTGAGACTGCACCAGTCACTCCAGCCTCGGTGACAGGGTGAGACCCTGATGTTAAAAAAATAAATAAAGGCCGGGCGCGGTGGCTCACGCCTGTAATCCCAGCACTTTGGGAGGCCGAGGCGGGTGGATCACGAGGTCAAGAGATCGAGACCATCCTGGTCAACATGGTGAAACCCCGTCTCTACTAAAAATACAAAAATTAGCTGGGCATGGTGGCACATGCCGGTAGTCCCAGCTACTCGGGAGACTGAGGCAGGAGAATTGCTTGAACCCAGGAGGCGGAGGTTGCGGTGAGCCGAGATCGCGCCATTGCACTCCAGCCTGGGTAACAAGAGCGAAACTCCGTCTCAAAAAAAAAAAATAAATAAAAATAAATAAATAAATAAAATGTAATAAAAAATAAAAATGCTGAGTTTTCCCCAAATAAATTAAAATAAAAATTCTGCCTAACTTTTCAATGGAAAACGTTTTACGACTTCAGACAGAGTCCCACCCCTGCCCTGCGACTCACAGCATCCTGGATGCAGACCTCCAGCCGCCCGTCCTGCACCACACAGATGCTGGGGTCAGGCTCCCCGGGCTGGAAGACATGCTCCCCCTCCTGCAGCTGCACAAAGACGATGTGTTTGCAAAGCTCCAGGAACAGCGGCTTCTCAAAGTGGCCCAGGACCCTGAAAGAACCAGAGGGCACGGTGGGACGCTCTTCCAGGGGAGGAGACGAGCCAGAGGGCACGGTGGGACGCCCCTCCGGGGAGGGGGACGAGCCAGAGGGCACCGTGGGACGCCCTTCCGGGGAGGACGAGCCAGAGGGCACCGTGGGACGCCCTTCCAGGGGAGGAGGACGAGCCAGAGGGCACGGTGGGACGCCCTTCCAGGGGAGGAGACGAGCCAGAGGGCACCGTGGGACGCCCTTCCAGGGGAGGAGGACGAGCCAGAGGGCACGGTGGGACGCCCTTCCGGGGGAGGAGGATGAGCCAGAGGGCACGGTGGGACGCCCTTCCGGGGGAGGAGGATGAGCCAGAGGGCACGGTGGGA
>PVKV010043502.1:0-10017 GCA_004027835.1 Alouatta palliata | reverse complement strand
CGGCTCCGCCCCCTACCCTTGCCCTCCCCCACCACTCCTCTCCACCTCCGAGTCCCCAAATCCTGACTCCACCCCTGCTTGCTCCCATACCCCAAAGAAGGGGTCCTGCCCCCGTAAGGGTGCCCCCCACACACCTCAGGACTGCCCCCTCCCAGAGAGCTCTTCGCCCCCCTAGACACAGTGGGGCACAATAAATATTTGTTGCCAGACTCTATACCCCCCAATTGAAGTGTGAAGGTTATAGATTCCTACCCTATTCCGCCCCCCAACACACATACACCCCTTCCATCTAAGCACTGAGGCCGGGCACACGTGGACATACCTGGGCCAGACCACATTCCCCCAAGGCTCAGGTGCATAGTCACCAGCTGAACAGCACCTGCAGACATCCCCACATGCACACACTCTCCAGCGCATGCAAGCCCAGACAGTGCACCTGGGGTACACGGCCGCAAACACACCCCTGTGCCCGGGCGCACACACAGCACATGAACACATGCACACACTTGCCCACCACACACACGCGCGCGCACACACACACACACACACACACACACACGCAGGCGTTCGCCCGGGTATGCATGCCCAGATCCCTCAACACCACAAGGGAGTTACAGCACTGTAGAGACGTGTGCACGCCCTCCCATCACACCCACCCACTGTGCCGTCCATGGCACTGGTTCGCACTCACCCGTTTGCATGCCTAACACCGTGCCGTCCTTCCCTCCAGGATAGTTACTGCTGACATTCCTGGAGCATTTTCTGTGTGCCAGGCTCAGAGACTTTCACCATCCCCATTTTCCAGAGGGGGAAGCAAGGCACAGAGAGGCTAAATAACTTGCCCAAGGTCATCCAGCTATGAGGAGGTGGTAACAAGGATCAGGAACGGGTAGGTCGGCTCCAAAGTCCTCACTCAACTGATACTGTGCACTGTTGAGCATATCCCCTCACAGCTGCATATCCTTGATCCTCACACACAGACACACCCAACCATCTCCTCAGAGCTTGCACGCGTGTGTGTAGGCACGCATATGCAGCCAGCTGTGTGCAGACAGCTAATTCATGCCTGGGACGCACCCACAAAGGCAGACCCCACAGGGCAGCAGTGAGTGGTGAGTGGCTCCTTAGCCCAGGCTTCCCCATTCTCCAGCTCCAACAGCACCTCCAGAGCCTGCAAGAGGCAGTTCAAAGCAGCCTCTGGGTTCCCCTCCAGCTGCAGGCTCTCTGGGGTACCGCAGTATGAGACAGAGGAGGTGCCTGCCCAGCCTGGGGAGGCCTCTATCTTGATGTACACCCACGAGCCCAGGTGGTGAGCAGCTGAGCCCGGGGAGAGAACAGCTGCCTGTGTCTGTTCCAGTAGCCAGAGAGGCTGTGCACGTTATTTCTTGAGGTCTGTAGCTCCTGGTGAGGGACGCAGGTCCCCAGTGGGCACCTGAGAGGCCCAGGCTCTGAGGCAGGGAGCAGCCTGCCCAAGGTCACAGTGTCCTCGATGTACCAAGCTTTCTTGGAAAATGGAAGGCTGGAGGCCTTGTTTCCCAAGGCCTCTCCTGGGGCTCCCGGCAGCCGAGGGCAGATGCCCTGCTCTTGGAGCCAGAAACCTTGGCTAGCTGCCGCCACATTGGTGACCTCCAGCAGGCCATGCTGCTTCAGAGCCTCGGTCTCCTCCTTTGAAGAGCAGGCCCAGTGATCCCTGGCTGCTGTGCTCCATGCTTGTTGGCACCACCAGCCAGGCCTGTGCTGGAAAAGCCCTGTGTGACTCATGGGCCTGGCATAGAGGGGCAAGGTGTGGCGCCGTGCTTCCTCACCTCCAAGCCCCTCTCCCATTGCCCTCACCACCCCCACCCACGCTGCCACCCCAACCCTGGGAACTTGGGTGCCACGAAACCAAAAAGGCCTTTGACCCCACCAGGAACAGCTACCCCCTCGCCCACTCAACAGGTTGATTGAGCACCTACTATGTGCTCGGTAGGCCTTGTGCTAGGGAATCCAGCAGTGCATAAAAACCCCTGCCTTCTTTGGCAGGGGACAGATATAAACAAACAAACAGATCGTGCCAGTCTTGATTATACCAAAAAGATGAAATGGGACATTTTAATAAAGTAACTTGTGGGACAGATAAGGTGGTTGGGGAAGGCTTCTTGGAGCTGAGATCTCGATGATGAAAAGGAGCTGGGGAAAGAACTTTCTAGAAGGAGGAAAGGGCTAGTGCAGAGGCTCTGAGGTTGTAAGAGCTTAGTATTTGGGTACAAGCCAAGAGGCCAGGGAAGGTGGAACCTGAGGGTGGGCGAGGGGAGTGGGGTGATGAGGCTGCAGAGGTGCAAAGGGTTCTTCCTTCCCAGCCCCCAGCATGGCAGGCTGTGCTGAGGACTGAGGCCCGGGCTTGGCTTCCCTCCTGCTTATGATGGGAAGGTGGGGGAGCAGGGGAGTGGGGAGTGATGTGATCTGATTTATGGTTTGGAAGGATTGCTTTGGCTGCGGCAAGCAGCCGGGATTGGAGGGGCTCAGGAGGAAGAAGGGGGAGGCAGGGGGACTGCAGTGGTCGGGGCTGGGATGAGGAGGCTCTGGGAATGCTCAGGGCTCCTTGAGCACACAACCCAGCGTCTGTCGATTTCACCTCCTGGAGAAACCTTCCCTGACTGCTCCTCCAGACTCCCCACCCCCTCCCACCTCCAGCCCCCTCGCCCTGGGAACTATCTGGCTGCTGGTCTGTGAGCAGCTGAAGCCCCCAGCATCACCCAGCCCAGGGCCTGGCCTGCAGGAGGCTTCTAGTAAAGTGGTCAGTTAATCCCCAAGCCCGATCTTCCAGGGCTGTGCACACAGTCACATGCATGCGCTTCACATGTGTCACCCCGCCCCCCCACACACACACTTGCATCTCCAGACAAGGGCTTGGAGGGTGGGACAGGAAATCTAGGGGGCAGGAGGGGCGCTGGCGTCCCCTCCATCGGGTGTGTGGGCGATGGTGGCCAGGGGATAATAACAACCTCAGGGAGACACTGAGGTCTGCTCCCTCTTCAGGAATGACCAGGCAGGGGAGAAGGGAGCAGTGCTCAGTCCCAGCATCCTACCACTGCCCAGTTGGTTCTAAGCGGGCTCCTGGGCTGAGGCCGGGGCCTGTGTTCTCCAAGATTCCTTGAAGAGTCAGCTCCGTCCTCTTCCTGATTATCTGAGCTTTGAGCCACGGCAGAAGGAAAGAGCAGGGAGGAAGCGAGCTCTGGAAAGTGGAAAGAGGGGGGTGTGTGAGGAGACCCAAGGCGGGATCCAGGCTTTGGAACGTTGGAGGTTTCCGGCCACAGAGGCAGGGCCTCAAGGGAGCCAAGAGGGGCGGGGAGAGACACACACAGAGAAGCAGAAGAGACCAACGGACAGACAGAGAAGAGGAGAGGAACAGGAAGAGAGAAGCTGGGAGAGTCGGGAACCTGGGGGCTAGTGATCTGCACACAGGGCAGAGCCACTCAGCAGTTCTCAGAGACCCCCACCCCCACCCCAGACATCCAGACATCTGGAACCTTGGGTGCCAAGAGTATAGCCTAATGCAGGCAGCCTGGCTTTTGGGGGCTTTGGTGGTCCCCCAGCTCTTGAGCTTTAGCCATGGGGCTCAGGGAGCCGAGAGGGAGTGGGAGGGAGTCTGGGGAGGTGCCCAGGAGGAGGAGCGGGAGAGGGAGGCCTTGATGCTGAAGGTGAGCTCTGGAGTGTCAGGGAGCTATGGGTGGCAAACTGTGGGCCTGGGAGTGGGTATTGCAAGGTCAGGGAAATGGACAAGGAGGAGCGATCGGGATAGTCTCAGAGGAGGGGGGTGATGGGCTCAGAGACAGGACTCAGGAGGCAGAGAATGAGTTAAGAGTTGGAAAAGGGCATGTGGGGCATCTTGGTGGCAGGCTGGGGCTCACCACCCCTCCCCTGCCCCAGCATCTTCAGGAGGCCCTGGGACTGCCTGCTGGGAGGGGGGATGAGAATCCTCCCAGAACTGTTGAGGGCAAAGAGGACTGGGAGATGGAGGAGGACCAGGGAGAGGAAGAGGAGGAAGCAATGCCAATCCCATCCTCCAGCCCCAGCCCCTCTCCCACCCCTGAGGACACCGTCACTTACATCCGTGAGTAACCAGAAGCCCCCACCGCCAAACCCCCAGGCCTCCGCTATCACTTTCCCAAAAATGAAGGGTCGGTTCACTGCCCGGTGGCCTTTCAGCTGTCCATTGCCCAGCCCAGAGCCCCCACACCTCTAGAAGCCCCAGGTCCACGGCCATGTATCCTAAGAGCCTGGGCCACTCGATCCTACCTTCCAGGAGTCTCGACCCACCCCACCCCCGCCCCGCCCTCAGGAGCCCTAGGTCCTCAGGACCCCCGCTACATCCCCGGGCTTCTCCTCCAGCACGATCCCTGTGTGTCCGCAGTGGGCCGCCTGGCCGGCCTGGACGCAGGCCTGCACCAGCTGCACGTCCGTCTGCACGCGTTGGACACTCGCGTGGTCGAGCTGACCCAGGGGCTGCGGCAGCTGCGGAACGCGGCGGGCGACACCCGCGATGCCCTGCAAGCCCTGCAGGAGGCGCAGGGTCGCGCCGAGCGCGAGCACGGCCGCTTGGAGGGTGAGTCCGCGGCGCGCGGGGTGGAAAAAAATGAGACTATCTGGGCCAGGTATGGGACTGGTGGGAAAGTGGCCTTCGGTGCCCGGGGCGGGAGGGTTCGGGAGAACTGGGGTGTGCTGGAGGACAGGGAGGTTAGAGAGCTGGGAGGCTGAATGCGGGGAGAAGAGCTGGCACTCCAGAGCCGCGCGAACCCGACTGGGGCAGCGCCACGCCCCCTACAGTCCCGCCCCCCCGTCTGGCCCCGCCCCTGGCGGACCGGAGTCTCCGACTCTGGGCTCTCTCGGTTCTGGCCACGCCTCCTCCCAGCCCACCCCACGAGGTCCTGACCCCGCCTCCCTCCACCCCCGGGGCATTAGCCCCGCCCTTTCCCGCCTCCAAATACATGACCCCGCCTCCTTCTCGACCCGGTGGGGTCCACAGGCTGCCTGAAGGGGCTGCGCCTGGGCCACAAGTGCTTCCTACTCTCGCGCGACTTCGAAGCGCAGGCGGCGGCGCAGGCGCGATGCACGGCGCGGGGCGGGAGCCTGGCGCAACCCGCGGACCGCCAGCAGATGGAGGCGCTCACCCGCTACCTGCGCGCGGCGCTCGCTCCCTACAACTGGCCCGTATGGCTGGGCGTGCACGATCGGCGCGCCGAGGGCCTCTACCTCTTCGAAAACGGGCAGCGCGTGTCCTTCTTCGCATGGCACCGCGCACCCCGCCCCGAGCCCGGCGCCCGGCCCAGCGCCACGCCGCACCCGCTCAGCCCGGACCAGCCCAACGGCGGCACGCTGGAGAACTGCGTGGCGCAGGCTTCTGACGACGGCTCCTGGTGGGACCACGACTGCCAGCGGCGCCTCTACTACGTCTGCGAGTTCCCCTTCTAGCGGGGCTAGTTACCCGCCTCTCCGCCCATCCCACCACTTGGCCTTCGCCTGTGCCGTGCCCACCCTCCTCCGAGATCGCCTTTCACTCCCTGTCCACGGATGACAGTGTCTCCCCGCCCCCCCCGTCTCCCGTCCCCCGGGCTGGGCCCTCCTGGGACCCCTCCGTGTCAGTGCCTTTCCTTGAAGGGGCGGGCAGCAGGCTAGGTCCGGTGCCAATAAATCCTTGTGGAATCTGACTTGAGGGGCAGTGAAGGCACTCTTGGACTTTGTCTCCTGCAGGGGAAGACGGGAAGGGCCAGACCCTGGTCTTTGGGCGCCTGTCCTGGCCTTTGGATGCCTGCTTTTTACAGATGTCGTTTGAGATGTCAGAGTGATGGAGAAACACAGGTGCATATGTACACACGGTCATCTGCTCCTGTGCACAGATGCCCGGAATACACGTGTGTAAACACTGTAGACACCTTCACCTCCATCGTGCCCTTTCAGCCTTTGGGACACAGGGCCTGCCAACCGCCCCAGGCTGTGGCTTTGGTCCTTTTCAAAGAGATTTGGGAAACATGAAGGAGCTAAAAGGCTTTGACAAGTCCTGCAGGAAAGAGCCCGTTTAATTTGTTTAAGTGGTGTGCCGCCAATTTCTTTCCCCGGATACCATTTCACGGACTTGTTGAGATGATATACTGAAACATGGACTTAAGGACCCACCCAACCCGGAAGCTTAGACTTCCAATTTTTCCTCCTCTGCTTCCTGCCAGTGAAGCCAGGAGCCCAGCCCTTCCCCTCTATGAGCCTCGGTTTCCTCATCTGAACATGGGTACAATCCCTCCTACTTTCTATGGCTCTTGGATGTTCAGGTGAGGCCAGGACAGTGTGCATTTGGGGATGGCTGAACTTGAGCCACCCGCTGCCTTCCTTCCTTTTTTTTTTTTTTTTTTTTCTTTTTTGAAGCAGTGTCTTGCTCTGTCAGCCAGGCAGGAGTGCAGTGGTACAATCGTGACTCACTGCAGCCTCAACCTCCTGGGCTCAAGCAGTCCTCCCACCTTAGCCCTTCAAGTAGCTGGGACTACAGGTGCACCCCACCACGCCTGGCTAATTTTTGTATTGTTTGTAGAGGTCGGGTTTTGCCATGTTGCCCAGGCTGGTCTTGAACTCCTGAGCTCAGGCAGTCTGCCCGTCTGGGCCTCCCAAAGTGCTGGGAATACAGGCGTGAGCCACCTTGCCCAGCTCTCCCTCACCATTTTTCATACCTTTACTCCTTGGGGGCAGTGAAGACACTCAGGAATCAGCCAGCCTGGGCCTCAGCATAGTGGACAGCTCTGTTTGGAGGAGAGGCTCTTTAGAAATCACCTTAGTACCTCCCCCAATACTGGCATCGTGGGCATGACCCTGACATCAGGGAGCCCAGAAATGGGGATGTGACCCTGTCTGTCCTTACCACTGTCCCGTCCTTCAGCCATGGCACCACCGCCTAAAGGGACACCATTGGATCCACACATGGGAAGAGCAAGCCATCACTGTCAGCTTGGATAGAGGGGAGATTACCCACCCTTCTCCCTTCAGGAGTTATTTCTCAGTCCTACAGCTCCAGAGGAATACAGAATAGGAGAGTGGGGGTGTGGCCTGGAGTCAGCCTTCAATCAGAAATTCTCCCCACTCTGAGCTTCAATTTCCCTGGGTAGGGATAGACAGCCTGACATCTTACAGCCAGTCAGAGGTCAGATTAGGCAGACAATGATGAGTACCTATTATCTCCCAGAGAGGTTCCCTGCCCTTGCAGAGCTTCCATTCTGGAAAGTATGTGGGCGTGGTACACCATGGTTACCTGCCCGGATTCTGGAGCCAGATGGCCAAGGTTCCAATCCTATCTCAGCTGCTTATCTCCTCAAAAAACCTGAGTGAGACATAACTTTGCTGCTTCTCAAGTGTCCCCATCTGTGGGGATAAAAACAATATTGATCTAGAATAGTACTAGATACAGAGGAGTCTGTAATTCCCAATCTGATCTTCCCCAGGGCAATTCAACCTCACCTTCACCCCTGTGTGCTTTCTCCTGACACTGTGCTCTTGTATATGCAAAGATTTCCATCCTCCTTTCTCTGCAGGGTAAACACCCACTCCCAAGAATAACACATCACCCCAAACAACCAGACTTTCCCCCTACGCCGCGCGGAGTTAGGGACCCCCTTTGGTATCCACAAACCTCTTGTTCCTCACTTGACCCAGCCCTGATCAGCCAGGCTGAGGGACACTCCAGGTGTGTGTGTGCAGTGCTGGGCAGGACAGGGCATGACTATCTCCGTGTCCTCAGCATTGCCTGGCCCATGAGAGCCCTTTGAATGAAGACGCTTGTGTGGCGTCATGCTGGGGACCCTGAGATGAGTCGGATCTCTGCTGCTTTTCCTCCCTGGCCTTCTCCGGGCTGGGTGAGGCACCTCCTCTAGTTTTCCATAGGGTCCAGGGCTTTCCACATCACTTTAGGTGCCAGCCTGGTCTGACAGACAATGTCTGTCTCTCTGGCAGTGCCTGGAGCTACCATACAAAGCACAGGGACAGCTATGGGCATGCAGAGAGAGAGGTCTGAGGTGGGGAGTGGTATGCTTGTAGGGACTGTTTATACATCGGAACAGCAGCCTATGAGTGACATTCGGTGCTGATTCCTGACTAATCTGCGTGGGAAACCTACCCTCTCCTCCAGGAAGCCCCACTAGACTTCCCACGGGCCAGCGTTTGCCAATGTCCTCTCTGAATTTCTGCGGAGCGCCTGTAGTTTGCAAGGCCGGAGTCATGGACTAGGGGAGGCCTCCGCAGCTGATTGGGATGGATCCATTAAGGGATCCCAGGGAAGTCGTAGAGGAAGGGCAGGAGGCCTGGGATGATTCAGCAAAGGAGGAAGCAGCAGCGGCCGCAAGGGCTTGCAGGGCGATAAAGCCCAGGAGGCCAAGCAGCACGCCCGTTACCGCCTTTCCAGAACCACGTTTTTCTGCAGTAACTGGGTGACTCCAACGGGTCACCTCGCAAGCCCCGCCCCCCTCCTCCCACGTGGGGTTCCCCTCCATTTCCCAGCAAGCCTGAGGGCCATGCCTTGGCGGTGAGGTCGGAGCTCCGCAGTCTCCAATCAGACCCCAGACCCCTCCTCTCCAGCCAGGCCTCGCCCTGCGGTACTTTGGGAAATGTAGTCCGGTCACGCGCCCAAAGGGAGCAAAACCCCAAGCAGTGAAGTCTTAACATTCAACTTGCACTTGGATCTCTCAGACGAGAGTTTTTCAAAACAGGCGCATTTCCTTGAGTACATCATAATCATTTTTTGAAAAGTGAAATAAGTTCATACGAAATATTAGTATCGTAGAAAATGGTAAGAAGCTGTATCCCCAAACCTAAAATACAATAAAAAGTATATATATTTAAAAAAAAAAAAAAGAAAGAAAATGGTAAGAAGCTTTTCAACATTTCAACGTCAATATGCTGAATTACAACATAAAATTCGATATAAAATTTCTTTCTTTGTGCCTAAACGCTGGTCCAAACCAACTTAGTTTCTTTGTTTTCTATTTATTTATTTTCGTTTTCTTTTCTATGGTTTATTTAGAAATGGAGTCTCACTCTGCCGCCCAGGCTGGAGGGCAGTAGTGGTACAGTCATAGCTCTTTGCAGCCTTGACCTCCTGCGCTAAACCAGTCCTCCCACCTTAGCTTCCTGAGTAGCTGGGACTACAGGCGTGCACCTTACAAAAACAACGCAAAGGCCGGGTGCGGGGCCTCACGCCTGTCATCCCAGCACTCTGGGAGGCCGAGGTGGGTGGATCACAAGGTCAGGGGTTAGAGACCAGCCTGGCCAATAGGTTAAACCCCGTCTCTACTAAAAATACAAAAATTATCCCGGCGTGGTGGCAGGCGCCTGTAGTCCCAGCTACTCGGGAGGCTGAGGGAGAAGAATCACTTGAACCTGGGAGATCGAGGTTGCAGTGAGCCGAGATTGTGCCACTGCACTTCAGCCTGGGTGACAGAGCGAGACTCCGTCTCAAGAAACAAAAAAAGAAAAACAAAATTTTAATTTGGAAATAATTTTAAACTTATAGATGACCTGCACATATATAAACACTGTAGTACAAACAGACACTCAGACTGATTGATTAACAGTTTGTGCCATTGCTCCGGCTTCATCATTTCGTACACCCACCCACCCACCCACCATCCTAGCCCAGTCATCACGGACAAACAAGACAAAGTCAGGTTTGTTGACCCATCGAGATGAAGGCAATCACTCCCCAGAAGAGAAGCTCAATCGAGTTACAGAATTTGGAGGAAGACAGAAATTTGGGTGAAATGTAAGTGAAGCAATGTTTAGGTAGGTTTAGAACAAGGTAGGAATCTGTATAAGTGAGTCAGCATCAAGCCTGGGCCTAGTGCAGTAGCTCATGTCTGTAATCCCAACACTTTGGGAGGCCAACACAAGAGGATCACGTGAGCCCAGGAGTTCAAGACCAACCTGGGTAACAGTGAAACCCAGTCTCCATGGAAGGAAGGAAGGAAGCAAGGGAGGGAGGAAGGGAGGGAGGGAGGAAGGAAGGGA